>VKOC01004367.1:0-48375 GCA_009364415.1 Spea multiplicata
GCAGAGTAGTAGCAAGCCGTGGGGCAGATGTGCATAACTGGGGGGCAGGTTGGCAAAAAAGGAAATAAAAACCAAAAATGCATTTTTCTCAATCATAGGTTTTATTAAATATGAAAAATTGTTTATATGTGAATTCATATTTACTAATTCAACTTTTTTCTAATAGGGCAGTCTAAACCATGTGCCCTGCCTGAGGGCTTCCAATCCGTGTGCCCTGCCTGAGGGTTTCCAAGCCGTGTGCCCTGCCTGAGGGCTCAACCGTGTGCCCTGCCTGAGGCTTCCAATCCGGTGTGCCTTGCCTGAGGGCTTCCAAGCGTGTGCCCTGCCTGAGGGCTTCCAAGCCGTGTGCCCTGCCTGAGGTCTTTCTGCCGTGTGCCCTGCCAGTGGGCTTCCTACCGTGTGCCCTGCCAGTGGGTCTCCAGTTCCAGGCTTGTGCAGCAAGACTTTCCAGTCCATGTGTTACGATTAACTGTATTCTGTTTATGCTTTATTCCACTGTATATACCAGTCCTGTTCCTAAAGACCCAGTTTTCATCAATGCAATCTATTCCAGCCTGGTGTGAGACTGTTATATCTTGTCTGTACATACCTGTTTGTCAATATGCATCTTGGAGTACAGACAGAGCCTCGGATATCCCCTCCTACCCAACCTGCTGACCCGAGTCCTGACACATCCCATCTCACCCCACTCACACATCCATGCTTACTCACAAACACCTACACATCCATGCTCACACATGCACAATTACACATCCATGCTCACACATGCACAATTGCACATCCATGCTCACACAGACACAAATACCTATCCATGGTCACGCACACACACAAATTACTTGCCCTTAGACACACTTGCCCTAAAACATGTTCAAAACACTCTCTTCACCTAATTATCTCCTTTTTCCCAATCACTGCCAGTTCCCATTACCTCTCCTCTTCCTGCCCATCTATCCCCTTTCTCACTACCTTCCCTTTTGCTCTTTATCTACCTGTTTCCCCCCAATATCTCCTTTTCATATATCTCCCTTTTCCCCCTCCATTTCTCCCTTTATTTGGGAGTCAAATCAAATCTTGCTAACTGTTGGAGGTGGCAGTACACTGTACTGTTACAAAAAAGCCCTGCATTTATGCATTTCAGGGATGCTGTGCAGGGTTTGACCAGGAGACTCCAGGTGAAGCCCCACTGAGGGTCAGTTTATTCAATCACTAGACAACAGAATGGCATTTGGTGACACCCATTCTGGGTAACCTATCATGGGAAGTACCAATTATGCCTACTAACAACTTATCAATTTCAGATTCCGGTGGAACACCTTCCTTATGAAATGTTTTTGTTAACGTATTTAAACATTTTTTGAGTTTGTCATTTTCATTACTATTTTTTTTCTACTTTAACAAATTGGCATTTAGGCATTTTTGTTATTTATGTTTTAGAACTAATGCTGCTTATCCTTTTGACTAATATATGGTAAATACAATATACTTTATATTACATGAACACTGTAAAAAAAAATACACTTTTGGGAGTCTATAGCTTCAGCACAACACTCCTCAGTGGTCTTCTTTATGTCCCACTGATTGTCTACTTACGCAGTCAATTAATGGCAGGAAAGCACATCCAATGAACTGCGCTTTTCGTTCTCATGTGGGAAACCTCACTGAGCCGGAACTGGAGCTAAGTGGTGGTGAGTATAAAAAGTGGGCGCAGAAAGGAAGATATGCGTTCCTGCAAGCCAAGTGGTATTATTGTCTCATGCCCTTTAAAGGCTTCGTGTGAGATTTTTAATAATCAAAATATTGATATTGCATTCTTATTTTCAATAATAGCTTTAATTCATCACCGTTGTTGCTTAAGGAATATGTGCTCTTTCTGGTAACATGTGCTTCTGCTAGGCACATTGTGATGTGACATCTCTGCATCCAGTCTAATAGCACCAGGATTGGCTGATGTTGCACCTTACCATTATTTCCTATTAGACATGGTACAGTATAAAGTCTAAAACACCAACACACTGTGTTTATTTTTATTTAATGGCTGTCATAATAAAATATTTTTACAGAGACCAAAAATGTCCAAATTAGTGCAAAACTGTTCCACATGCACCCGGGGGCAACAAAGAGGGGAGGAAATAATTTATAAATGAAAGGCGGTTGATCAGGATGGGGTGGCATTTGCTGCATCTTTTTCTGGAACACATGCCACATTTTTTTTTGTTTATAGAAAAAAGGAATGGGGCTTCAACCCTTTGTGCAGTGGTTGGGGAACTATGGTCATTTGTCCTTGCTGCCCTGGTGAGGAGATGAGGGTTATGTTTAAACCCTTTCAGTGCTGGATGTATTGGGCAGTTTTAGGGAAGGACAGGTTTCTTAAACATATGGGCAGCTGGCAGTGTCCTCTTTGCTACACTGTGAAAGTGGTGGTTTTTCAATGATGTTTCAATCCAAGGCAAGACAGGCATGAGCTGAATAGGGCTACCACGGTTTTCCAGGCTTGGAGTGTTTCTTTTTTAATACAAAATGAATACCCATGCAGCACCATTGCACAGAATAAGACACTGGTACAGGGAGATCCTATATACAGAGAAGGGGTGGGGTGCAGGCAACTTTAACAGGCCACAGGGATGGGGAAAGGGGGTATTTAACCCCTTCTATAGGGGAACATGGTCTCTCACATTGCTAATCTTCCCACTGCTAGGGT
The DNA here is from genome assembly GCA_009364415.1 of Spea multiplicata. NCBI lineage: Eukaryota > Metazoa > Chordata > Amphibia > Anura > Pelobatidae > Spea > Spea multiplicata. The sequence goes on from VKOC01004367.1 coordinate 2,699, forward strand.
GCCCTTAAGCCCCCACAGAGTGATTCAAGCAAGGGATAACACTCCCTCCTTCAATAACTCTGATCGTGTGGTACAGCAGGGACAGCATTAACACAATGGCACATTTGAACAAAGCCCTTAGTGTGTGTGTGTTTGTGCACACCTTAACCCTGTCACTGCCAGAAAGGCACCATTATTGTAGAGCAACAGGCAGAACGCTATGTCTGCTTTGGGAGCACTGCCGGCAGTGACCAGGTTAAATGTGTGATATATTTATTTTCTTCAATATCTAAATTATTTACAGTTTGGGCCTGGGGTGCAAGGCAGTGAAGGGATCCGCTAGTTCCCAAAGAGAAGGGGTAATGGACCCAATTGCTCTAGCTGCCTTCCTCAGGTGAGCGGGTGTCAGATTTGAGTTTAACAAACTCTTTGGCCACCTCGTCATTGTTACGCTGGGACAAGATCCTCAATATGGTCAATCCGGTATCATCCATGTGAATGCCTCGGCCAAGTGGAAGCCAGCATGCACAGCTTCCTTTCTGTGCCAGATCTCGCAGTTGCATTACCGCCGTGCCCACTGTTCTGTCTTCACGTGCAAAGCAATAGTCTTTCACACACACCTGTAGTTCGTAACACTCTGGACCATGCTCGCTGCCCAGTGTGCTGCAGAGAGAAGAAAAGAATGACTGCACAATCTAATATATATGGGGATATTATATTGTTAGAACATACATCCCTTTCTTTCTAAGTAATTTGATTGTGTGTTCAGATGTTTAGATTACTGAAGCTCATTGTGACTGGACCTTCATAATGTATTGTGAAGTCAGGGAGCTGCCCTAATAAAACCCGCAGGCCAACACTCCCTTTGGTGAATAACCTCCATAGTTCCAGAGAAGGAATCGAACAAAAAAGAAAGTGAGATACAGAAAAGCACACAGACAAAGAACGCATGCCCATATATTTTAAGGTAGATAAGAACTATTTGGCCCATGTGGCCCATGTGGGACAGAGGGATACTTAGGAGGTATGATAACTAACTAGCATTAAGTTGTGTTACCATCATGCAGGGAAGTATTGATGGCAGTGCAGTGCTCACAGTGGCTTAATTACTGTAGCTCAACAATCATTGCAATGCATAGTAATTCAAGCAAAACAAAATAATACTGGCTGTAGGAGAACCTGTGTCCTTGGCAACATAATCTCCATAACGGGTTCTACTTGCAAATTGTTAGCTAGGTCCTTGAAACTATGCAAGGGAGCAGATGTAAATTAACACAAAACATCTGATTTCTAATAGCTAAGATTATGTGCAATATAGTAACTACAATGGAAGCTATTAAATGAGTGCGATATATGTGGTAGACATCTAGTAGACTTGCTTTTGCTCATTGTTTGTTACTCACAATTGGAAGCTCTCGTTGTATTTTGGGGCCCAGCTATTGTTCTTGGACTTTGTAGTGAATTTCCTCTTCTTGTCACTCAAATTTGGACCTATCATGTTTACTTCAATAAAGGGACGGAAAATTCCAGAGGTCTGCCACTTTAGGTCATTGGCTGCTACGACTGAAGTGAGAGAAGCAATAGAAAGGTGAAAAAGGTTACTGTCTGTTTGGAAAGATGTCTCCCTTAAGTTTTCCAAGTCTTCACGTAAGAGTTTATATTTCCTTATACTATTTACCCTGATTCTTTGTACAATACATATACTTTACCTTTTACGCTGACCTTGTGTTCCCCTGTTCCTGGGTGAGTAAAGAGCTCTACGTGTATAGAAACCTCTCCCACGGAATCCTCCACACCAGATCCTGGTAAGAGAGAGATAAGAAAGTTAGCATAAACCCAAGAGTCCACATTAGAACCAATGTCCTGAGTTTAACTGCTGGCAGGGTTTGAGCAACACTTCACTACTGGAACTAATGAAGAAGACCAGCCCAATATATCTATCTATAGATAGACAGATATATTTAATCTCCTGCCAGCAGTCAATCAACTTAAAAGGGGGTGAGAGTTGTCATCCATAAGGTATGTTTGTTGAAAGCTCTGAGAACCCTGCAGTCTCTGCATGCTCTCCCTTTGCAACATGCAGTTCATTTCTCCTCCCTCCATTTTATTCTTCTAAAATGTTGTGTTGCCAAAGTCTCTCCAGATCCATCAGCGGTTCTGTATGATGTGCCTAAATGACACCCTTGATGGATCCCTATTATCAATGTAATATGGCAGATCTTTTTTTTTTTTAACCAGAAGAAGAGATTCAAGCCAGTTCTCACAGACAACTGGACTGAGAATGTTTGTCTTATGGCATCTCATTGAGCGAGGCTTGATTAATAAAAACATAAATAAGCAGCCATACCTGGTGATACATTTATTAAAATGTATCCAGATATCATAGTGCAATGCATGCTTTTGACAGGCAAGAAACATCCTGCTGAGTCCTGGGGATATTACATTGTCCCCATCTAATGAGTCCAAGGAGCCCAATAGCGTGCCCACAATGCATTATTGTAAGAAAAGTGTTAACACTTCAATCCCACTCAGTCAGTTCCATGTGATCAGCAGCTTGTTAAAGTTTATTTTAATTTCTTAACTTATTTCCAGCTCATATCAGATATCTGAGCCATGTTGTGGTTGTCTGGCCCTTTTTTTGAAGCAAAATGTCTGCTTTTGCTACCCTGCATTATTCAGATGTGTGATAACTGGGAAGAGATCTTTATAATTCCAAATAATTAATCGAAGAGGAGATTTGAACGTACATATGGCGATTATACCAGACAACCTGCAAATAAATGATTTACAAGATGCCAGTTCAAGTGTTGACTGCCAAGTGGGACTGGAGTTTCAACATGCTGTCCCCTTAACTCCCGAGTAGCCAGACTGAGCAATGGAGGAGTACAAGGCCCCCAGGTCTGACAGAATAGGTCATGCTCCCAGAAAACCTTTGTTCTAATGACATACCCTTTTCTGGATAAATCTCTTCACTAAGAGTAAACCTAATACCTTTTCCACCATGGACTGAGAGGGAAGGAGAGGGAAAGACAGACAAAGAGAGGGTAGATGTGTAAGGAAGGCTGTCAGGATTGTACTAAAGGAGGAATATACAGGTTTATATATGTTTGAATACATGTAGAATGTACAAATATATGCCATGTTACTATGAAACGTGCACTTTTGTGTAACTGTAACTGACGGAGGCTTTTAAATGTAAAATATCAACTGTAGTAAACATACTCAGCTAACCACCATGCCGTGGCTGTCATCCATCCCTACAGTTACCATCTTTTATGGGAATGAAATTTGGTCATGGTTATTAGTTAAAATGCTGAAATTACCCAATTTTCCACGTTCAACTCAACAGTTACTAAATATATCTTTTAGTGCCTATAGACCTCATGTTAACCTTCTCTTTTGTCTGACTTAAGGATAATGTTACTCATTATCCTCTACTACAAACCACAAATCCACATCATTAGGAGAAATTATCACTTCATCAGCTAATAATCACAGGCTTCCATAATTTTCCATTTATTCTTTTTTCTTTGGTTCTTCAGATGTATGTAAAAAAAGAGTACTTTATGGGCTAAGGTGCTTAAATATAGGCATGACTTGCTGGAGAAAAAAACAATGTGAAATTTGAAGGAAAAAATTACCCCAAAATGTATGCATATAGGGACACAAGGTATACCCCTGTTTGATTATTTATGCATGGTTACATGTGCTCCCCATTTGAATATGCCTTCTGTTTCAGACCGCTAGAACCACATGATCTCATCAGTGCAGTATAGTAACAGCTATGGCTCAAGCAGGTAAGTAAGGTTAAAATTAACCGCACTGCTACCTGTGAGATACAATCACATTTTTTGCAGTGTATTTATAGTCAGCATCCCAGTCTCCATGATGTACTCACCTATGTGGTCTCCACCCTTATTATTTTGCACTGGGATATGATGTCATATCCTGGCGCTCCTCCTCTCTTAAGGACAGTAGGGCGATCCTTCCCTGGTTTTGCGACAGAGGGGCTACTGCCCCCTTGCGCCTTAGGCCTAGGACTTATCGGCCTAACCCTGAAAATGCCACTGTACGTTATATGTGCCAGTTATAGTGATGTTAACCCAAAGAAATATGCATAAACAGTATACAAGATCGTGAATAACAATCTCTATAAACATGTATGATTACAAAGAAGGTTTCAACTGCATATATATATTGTGTTTCAATGTACATGTATTGTATTCAATTCGTAAAAGCATGCATGGATACTTATAAGGCTGGTGGCCTGGATTTCAAAAGAAATCATTAGTAATGTACACACATTAGTAAATAATACCACTCACAATGTAATGCCAGCAGTAACACATCAAGTAAGTGTTGGTTGAAAAATCTTTTCTTTGCTATATTAAACAAAATATAGATTACTCTATATATATATACAGTCATGTAAAAAAAGGAAAGTATGCCCTCTTTTAATTATATCAGGACATAACAATCATAAGTTCCTTAGTAGGTCTAAAAATTAGGTAAAAATAACCTCAGAGGAACAACACCACATGACATATTACAAAGTGTCATGATTTATTGATAAAAAAGGCAAAATGGAGAAGCCATGTGTGAAAACCTAAGTACACCTTATGATTAAATAGCCTGTAGAGCCGCAGCAATAACTAGTTTTCTTTATGACTTCTTCAGTCTCTCACTGTTGTGGAGGAATTTTGGCCTGCTCTTCTTTACAATGTTGCTTCAATTCATTGAAGATTGCAGACATTTATAGATGCACAGCATTTCAACGGGTATAAGGCTGGACTTTGACTGGGCCATTGTTTTCTTTTTCAGCCATTCTATTGTAGATTTTTTGGTGTGCTTGGGATCATTGCCCTGTTGCATGACCAAATTTCGGCCAAGCTTTAGCTGTTGGTCAGATCACATTTGACTCGAGAATACGTTGCTATACAGAGAAGATCATGGTTGACTCAGTGACTGCAAGGTTCCCAGGTCCTGTGACTGCAAAACAAGCCTGAATTATCACCCTTCCACCACCGTGCTTGAGAGTTGGCATGAGGTGATTGTGTTGATATGCAGTGTTTAGTTTTTGTCAAACATGGCACTGTGAATTATGGCCAAACATCTCCGCTTTGGTCTCGGCTGTCCAAAGTCCTGTGGTATCCTCAGATGCAACTTATCAAACATAAGCCATGCTGCCATGTTCCTTTTAGAGAGAAGTGGCTTTCTCTTGGCACCCCTTGGAAACAAACCATACTTTTCAGTCTTTTCTAATTGAACTGTGATGAACTTCAACATTTAACATGCTAACTAAGGCCTGTAGAGTCTGAGATGTAATGCGATTTCTCTGACTATTGAACAGTCTAACCTTGGGGGTGAATTTGCTGACACGTCCACTCCTAGGAAGATTGGCAACTGTCTTGAAACTTTTCAATAATCTTTCTCAATGTAGAATGAGGACTTTAAATTGTTTGGAAATGGCCTTATAACCCTTCCCACATTGATGGGCAGCAAAAATTGCTTCTCTAAGATCATTGCTGATGTCATCCTCCTTGGCATTGTGTTAACACATACCTGAATACTCCAGACCAGCATACCGCTAACTTTAGCTTTTTATAGAGCTGGTCACACTTGCTGATCATCAATTAATCAAGGACATTTCATTAGCAGCACATACTTAGCATCTTAATTCCTATGGAAGCAGTAAAGTTGTACAGTGTTTTTGCACATGGCTTCTCCATTTTGGCTTTATTTTTATTGAATAAATCATGACACAGTGTAATATGTCATGTGTTGTTATTCAGCTGAGGCTGTATTTACCTAATTTTTAGATCTACTAAGGAACTTACAATTGTTATTATGTCCTGATATGTAAAACCATAGAATTCAAGGAGGGTGTAATTTCTTTTTCACATGACTGTGGATATAACTTAATTATATATATTATATATTTTTTTTTATTATGAAGTAATCATTGCATGTTTGATGTATTTTTAATGAAACCTAAGACTCTGTGTGCCTTTACAAGTCTGATATTAGTAGTTTTAAGACATTATATGTCCAATTGCAATTTTATTTTCCATGCAGTGTTTATATTGATGGATATGTACAATCTATAAAATGAACTGTTTCCACACAAATCTTTAAGTTGACATCCTAAAACTCAAGGCAAAGGGCCTTTGTTGTTCTTGATTCCCCTGCTTTGTCAACAATAAAGAACATAGTATTTTAGAAGAACAGTTGTAGCTTTGAAATCTTTCACCTTTAACTATTTTTTTCATTCATAAAAACTGATAAAAATAAGTCACATGGCTACATAGTTACATAGTTACATCGTTATATAGGCTAAAAAAAAGACATGCGTCCATCAAGTTCAGCCTTTTCCATATCTGTTAATTTGTTGCTGTTGATCCATAAGAAGGCAAAAACCCACAGTTTGGCTCTTTCCAATTTTGCACTAACCAGGGAAAAAATCCTTCTTGACCCCAAAAATTTCAGATTTCTCCTTGGATCAATAAGCCGTTTCCCAATAATTAAAGATTATTATCCCCGAATATTATGTTTTTCCAAGTATCCATCCAGTTGCAGTTTAAACGTCTGTACGGACTACAGGAATTACTTGAGTGTTGCTACAAATTTGTATATATATATATATATATATTTTGCACATTAACTTACACATATATTAAGTAACAGTATATATTATTTTTCATGTTTTATATGTTGTCTCAGTCTTAGAACATATGGATTGTTTTGCTATGTGTTCATTTTAAGCTATAAAATTTATTTTTACATAACTGATCGTTTCATTAGGTAATGTGTGTAAAAATAAACATAATGCTAGTACCGTTGCAAAAACAATAACTATATCCACATATTGTACTTTCTTTTGGTAATTATGACACAATCCCATTGAAAATATAGCATCCTGGACATTTAGCCAGTTATAGTACCATTACAACTAGTTCCACAAGCTATTACTGTGTAGACTGGTAGCCCTTTTAGCATTGTCTCCAAATATCTTCAGCATGATCTGCAGGCAACAGAAATATCCAATGTATAGGCGGATATGCTTTCTGGCAATTTAAATTGCTATGATTTATTAGCAAAAATAACCACCCAAAAAATCCAGGAACTTTCTCCAGGAAAATGGACAGACCGTTCTACAACCAATCTTTGCAGATGTTAAAGGTAACAGCCTGCAGCTGGGGAGAAATTCCCCTAATGTGCATTTTAATGTATCTTAAATCACTATTATTAAATCACAACTATAATATGTTTACCGAGCTACAATTACGTGGATCTGTTGTTTTAGACAACAAAAGGGTGCGTTATTGGGAAAGGTTACATCTTATTAAAATTCTTTTTTTTTCTTATTAAAATTCTTGCCACAATTTGTTGTTTTTTATTATATTTATTTATTAAAATTCAGCAATTTTTATGCTGGTCAATATATAACATATAAATTGCTTTTAATGGCAATAATGGAGTGCAAGGGGGAAGTAGAAATAAGACAGAGAAATATACATAAATCTCACCTAGTTTTGCAGTATATAACTTTGTTTACTTTAAAAAAAAATCAAATTGATTTCAGCTTTACTATTATTTCACCATAATTTTGCCCCCCTAAATATCACTGGACTAACCTCAATACACTATAAAATGCTAATTTCCAGTTCAGGATTCAAACCCCAAAATCTAAAATGTCCCAAATAACATCCAGCAATATGTAAACTTTTCTCTGATCACCAAATATCCTGGAAACTGTCCTCTTGGTTCTGACCATTTTATATTATTGTAATTCTATTAATTCCTATGGAATTTTCTTTCTTGCTCTATCATACTCTACCCTATTCATGTCTTCTTGGCAAGATCATGTGTTTCATATGGCTGGTATGTTCCTTCCCAATGTATGTTCTATGATCATGTCCTAATTCATCACATATTAATTGTTTAGTTTTGCAAGCAATATCTTTTATTGCTTCTCCAATTCAGTTAACCCAATGCAACCCGCATTTGACGGCATACAAATACATGCTACACCCTGTCTGCAGTCTCGACTGTTATTACAGACCCAACATTTAAAGTAGAGTTAAAAGAGAATAACATGACCTCACCCTGAGCAGACTGTGTTTGGACGAAGGTTTGGATGAGTGTGTCGGTAGCCTGTGTGTAAAGAGAGAGTGCATAGCGAAGAGACTGCAGAGCTGGACTCTTCTCAAGAAAAGTCTTTTTGAGACCAACACCTCCAGCATGGAAATATTGCTAGAAAAAGAAGAAGATGTAAGAACCAAGATCATACACAATGTGTACACCATATATGTATCGCATTAAGTGACAATAAACATAACAATGGCAAGGTGTATGCTATTAATGGCACACTCAGTCAATAGGGACATTAAGGGGTCAATGATTATAAGCCATATTTGAACTATTAACAGCATGTTTTCACTTTCAGTGCCATACATATAAACAATGGCTATCTAATATAAAATGCAGTCATTATTTCCCCTATGACTTAACCCATTTCGTGGCCCATTCAATTAGTTTCCCTGATTTGTTTGGGGGATATGAGTAGTTGGCAAGAATGGCCAATTTATTGAACCTGGCTTAACAGTGTGCCAAAAATAAGTTTTTTTTATTTTGACTCACTATATCACTAGGTTTTTGTTGGGTTTTGAACCCAACAATGAAAATTGTGAGCCTGACTGTTACAAATGGTTTGCAGAACAAAATATATGACATTGACAAATATAGTGAAGGCTACAAGTACACTAAGAACATGATACAGCCATGACACATAGAGTTACACGCAATTACCTTAATCGTGTCCAGTGCAAGCTCCACCACTGCACATTGTTTTGGAGTTAGGCTCTTTGCTTCCTCCCTCACCATGTGATCCTACAACACATTGAAATATGGGCTTTCAACACACAGTTATATATATATATATATATATATATATAATATATATATATATATACATATATATATATACAGAGAAATATAGATCGATTCCCGCATACCTTGAGCTTAGATAGCTGTCCTAGTTGGTTTGCAGCATTCATAATAAGATGAGACCCCTGTAAGAAATAATTATCACTTGAGATATCAAACATAAGGGAAACATATTTTATTAAGGAAAGCTTTTTTAAAAAGGTCCTAAAGAGTGCGTGTGACATAATCACTGAATACTCCATTCAAGCTAAATATTTACATTTGTCTACATAGCCTAGTCCTATGTTGAACGTTTATATAACATCTCAATGTCTTTCCCAATTCAAACCATTGTATAGCACTGCAGAATATGATAGTGCTATTTACATTAATACATAATACTAATAATTTAACCTTTGTTCATAAAAAAAATCCCCTTTGTTTCACAAATACACACAATACCATCACACAGAGATTCTTATGAGGTAAACCAAACATATTTCATCAATTTAAACCATTCCCATCTACAAAACTTTTACTGACTTTGAGTAGTGCTCTTATTTATGAATATCATTTTTGTTGCTTCTTACAACCATTTTTTTCTAACCTATCCCCATGAAATGTTCTATTTAACCACTTTTATTGACCACAACCAATCTCTATGATTCCGTCATTGATGTACGTGATAATTAGCAGAGAAAGAGACGTTTACATAGATAGCAGACAAGACACTGCGGGAAGGGTAACAACTTGGTTTTTGTCATTTTTTCCCCCTACCATAAGCATTAATGACTTAATCCATCCTAAATAGATGTGTTTATAATAACCTCTTGTGGGCAGAATATTATTATTATATATATATATATACTTACTATATAAATTGCGATTGATAGTAATAATAACATTCTGAGGAGTTGCCACGTAAGCAAGTAGGAGATGTAGTTACAACTCATCAACTCCATTACAATTATGTAGGGTCAAACCTGGTAAGTTTCTCTTGCTAGAACGGCTGAGCTGCAGTACAACTTATGAGGTGGCTTTCAAGAACTCTCCTCAAATTAAATATACATTATGCTAACGTAACCAAGCTCATTAGGGTTGGCCCTTTCAATTGCATAGTGGAGACGATGAGGGCAAAATTGACCTCCGTCCTTATATTTCTATATCGTTTTGTATATGACAGTGGAACGTCTGCAGCATATGATCTTCGTGTCTCTGTAATGCAAGACAGAAGCAGGCGATGTTAACTGTATATATATAGTGGACACAGCTAGAAATTGGCAGAACTAAGAGCCACATTAGACACGGAGGAGAAGTGTAAGAGGAGCAAGAGCAGACAGACAGACAGACAGACACACAGTGTCCTTACATCTGCATGGTACGTCAGCTTCACCCTGCTCTGGAGAGAGAATTGTGTGATTAAAATATGTGTGTGGGTGTGAAATACATCTCTACAAATACACATAGAAAGTACATACTGACTAGCTGTGCGCTTGCGACCCTCACACACACACATAGTCTAATATATATTATATTATATGAACACCGCAACATCACAACACTAGTTAACAACAAAACACCTACAGCTCCTCACTCGACAGGCGCACACTTCATGATAAGTTCTCCACTTCTCAAGGAAGGCTTGAAATATCCTAAACTATATAGCATGTTTTACAAAACTGAAATGCCATGCAAGCTATATCATGTGCAACGCTCGGCAAAGAGTAATATTAAATGGTTTGGTTGTCATGGCTGGACAATGCAGGCTTCGCTCATTCTTGCACTGTTGCGCCAACCTGACCAGCTATACAGTGGTCTTCAATCTTTCAATACACACATGGGACACGTCTGTGTACACATTTACCTTCTCTAGTCCCTTGCCATGTTTTCTCAGCAGCGTTCCCTGCAGAAACATGTCACAGTTGGTCACTGCTCAGGGATATTTGAGGCATTCCCTAGTAACGAAGACTGTTCACAGTGCACAACATATGAGTGAAGATGCCCGGGATGAGCAAGTATGCACTGGTCGGGTCGGTATATATACTAGTGGGGTATTTGTTCCATTGGTATTGCAATTGTACACTATTTGCGTGTTTGGAGGCTGCAAACAGTCAAGAAGGGGTTACATAAGTGTACTGTGTGGGTGTAAATGAGAATACATAATTTGGGGAAATGTTTAAAAAAAATTGTTAAAAATAAAATAATGAAAAAGTCCAAAAATGTAAAAATTGTCCTTTCCAGAACAAATGTATTACAAAAAAAAGTTTAGCAAAGTTATACTTTGGAGACAATGATACATGTCTTTCCATAATTAGAAAAACAGAATAAAAACCACACTCATGAGCTGTTTCTAAAATATATTTATATATATATATATATAGATATGTTTGTGTGTGTGTTTCTTTCCGCCAGAGTGAAACTCTGGGGGAAATGTTTTCTGATATTAAATGATACTTTATATATATCCTGACAAAAGTAACGAGTGTGGGGGAAATGTAATAAGAAAAAGTGGGAAAAACACATAACAAATGTGCCGGAAGTGTAAAAAAGATATAGAACGAGTTTGGTCCATACAAGATCAAGCAATGTTTATTTTTAATGAATTAACGTGTAAACACCAATTATTTACCCATACTTGTGACAAGACAATGAAAGAAGCATGGCACAAGGAGACAGGAGGAGTAACAGCAGAGAGCACAGGATGCTGAGCGGGGCAGGTGTACATATTTAAAAAGGGCAAGCCACAGGGTTTCTACCCCCCTTAGGTGTACTGTTTCCAGCGCCTGCATGCTGTTGGTTTTTATCACAGGAAAGAACCTAGTTCATTTTTTATGTCTTTGTAACTTTTGTTTGTTTATGTCTTTGTAACTTTTGTTTGTTTATGTCTTTGTAACTTTTGTTTGTTACTTGTCTTAGGCACCTCTTATTATTATTAATATCATTATTATCTTTTATTTATACAGCGCCAACAATGTACGCAGCGCTTCTTACAATACATAAATCCAAGAGGTATGACAAAACTAGAACCGACAGACTAAGATAAATCGATATATTAGGTAGAGAGGGCCCTGCTCGCAAGCATACACTCTTCTGACTTCTTTTAATAGCTTTTATATATGCATTATATAGTGTTTTTCTAGCTTAACCAACTAAAGACATTAATTGTGTGCGTTTTGCACGTGACTAAGTTATTCTTATGCAGTAGGACCAACCCTCTTCCCCAACATTAATTATCCTAGGCATTTAAATATTGCTTATTCACCTAACGTAACAACATATTGCTTAGTCTACCTTTGGGAGAACCCATATAGAGCCTGTAGAAAAACGTGGGATGCTTATAGAAAGAGGACTCTGTTATACCTAGAATCCTGCTGAGAAGATATCATTCAGCCGTCATGATGTTACTTAGAAAAACTAAGGTACCATTTCACTGAATCACTTTTACCCTAAATTACTAAGTACTTTCATATGTTCCCTAAGAGTTCACCATGTCCTGTAATACTTTGTTTATATCTTTCTTTGTGGGAACACATGCTTCTGTCACACAAATCACCTTGCTACTGAACAGGATTATTTATGACAGCTTGCTACTTAAAGGGACAGTTTTATTTACATGAGAATATAGCTGAAGAAGAGAGTGATATAGGTGAAACTAACTATGTATAGTTTTTTTTGTAATAATCCCAGCACCGCTATATACTAATGTGAGGAGCTCTGAGTGGGAAGCTTAAAGGGGGTCTGATTGCAGTGATGTAATAAACAGGGGAGGGCTAAGGTTGAATGCCATTGCTCTGTTGCTAAACAGCACCAGTGTCGCATTAAAACTTCAGAGGCATTTTTGAGTCAACAGGGAGCCCTTTCACATGAAGAAGCCCTTATCTTCTGATATTTTAGGACTCACCTTAAGTGGAACAGCGCGTTTTATATCTGAGACTGACTGGTTTTCCAACTTTAATAATTTACTAGCAGCGTGTCAAGCTATGTATAGTAAGGAAGGGATTACGGAGAGTGGTTTAAGTGGGAAGGGGAAACCACAAGTGTTACAGCTACAAAATGCAGCAACACATGCACCAGCACTGAAAAAGTTAACAACACATAAATACCAGTTGCTGGCTGATAACAGACATGGGAGTTGGCACCAGAACAAATGGTTTGCCAGAAGGCAGAAGGATAGGAACAAGGAGCAGAATCACATAGGACAAGGACCAGCTAACCAATGCCAAACAAAGATGTAGGACATCTACTTACTATCATCTGCACAAACGGCGAGCAGAAGGGGGGAAAGTACAATCAGAAAATCGATTACACCATGCAGCTTAGAATGAGCCGACTAGTCTTCTTTCTGTATTTTCTCAAATCCAATCTTATGCAGTAGGACCAACCTTCTTTCCTAACCTTAGTTATTCTATGTTTTCAAATAATACTAATATAAATGATATATATGGGTTTTCTGATAGTACTAAGAAACAGTTATAACCAATGATACAATACAAAATAAGACAGAAACTATTATGAAGAAAAAATATAAAATTATAAACAGTATAAGACTTTTCTTTCCAATAAAACATACATTCGTTTTGAGAGATACTACAAAAAAGGAAAATATATTCAGAAAATTCACATAAAGTGTTATTTATTTTGCACTGATAATGTTTACATTTGTTATCAAAAGAGAGATTTTGACACAATTTGTGCTTTTGCAGCAGACAATAAACACAAATGTAAAGCCCCTTAAAATTAAGTAATGGCTATATAATACTCATTTCTACCTGTCCTATTGCAACAACATACCAAGATGGCTAATAGGCAGCAGTAAAGGAATGACAATGATGAGGTCCCCTAATCTGCTTTCTATGAGTGATTGTAGGGTTGAAACAAGTCTCTTCAATTAATATTTCTATAGCTTCTTCTACAGTCTTCTATTCTATAAGTGTCCTTATAGAATTTGCACATTAAATGTAATACAGAACAGCATATACCACTATTATTTCCCAAATGGAAACATTTATTTAGAGAGTTAATGTGGGTTAATGTGTACTCCTCACATTTGTCTAAATTCTTTTTGAGATTTTTTTCCCTTTTAGCCATGATAACAGTTAACCAGAATTGCATATCAGATTGCATTCAACCTTATACTTAGATGTTACTTTTCCAACTACTGAGCTGGAACCACTCATTCTAAATTAGAGCTGAGCACCATCAAGTATGCAATAAAACTGGTACCTGGCTCACCTGAAAATGCTATGTTTATATAAAAAAGACCTGGTGACACTAAAGTACTCAACACTACATTAACAGAATAATTCAAGGAACTTAATCTAATGCTCAGGCAAAATTTTTTATTGCCTATACAAGCCTCCCTGGTACATCATTTAACCTTCCTGCTCTGTGCCTAGTCTACAGTGTATGTGTGCCAATCTATTCTATTCTGTTTACATAGGTATGTCACAACACTCTGGGTGCCCAGTGAATGGTACAGAAATGGCAAACATGTCTTTTCTAGTTTCTGTGAACCATGCCAGGGCTACCCATATAAACACACTCTCTATATAGTGGTCTGGGTTGCCTAGCATATAATGTGGCTTGATGTGTTGTACCCATAAACTAATAAACCTGGAGATGTTTTTTATCTTGGAGGTATTGTGCTTGATACAAGACATCAGGTTCTCCTAACTATTCACCTAGACATTTTGAAGTGAAAAGAAGAGTTTCCCAGTTTCTTTTCAGCATTGGTACATGAAAGACAATTGTCCATACTACCGAAACTGCGGGAGTGCTTGTGAGCTGGCAAAAATGCAAGTTTGCATATAAAAGCATAAGAACCCTATATGAAAAGGTTTCTTCTTAAGAGCTTTACAGGAGCCTTATTGAGGTTTATTCACTAAAAAGTTGAGTAGTCACATTCGACTGATGTCTCATGCCCTTGTGTGCTTGCATGTTCACAAAGCAACTTTTCACTAAATGCGAGTGGTTTGCAAGGGCATGCAACCTTAAATTTGTGAGTTTCAGGTGAGGACATGTTCCTGAAATGTGAATTCCCTGCATGTATGCTCATAGGCCTAAATTCTCTTCTAAATGGTGTCCTCAGAGAGAAAGAAACACTAGATGACAATGTTTGTTAACTTGTGTAGCATTGTATTTTGTTATTGCTATGGGAAAGTAATTTCTAATAATTTTGGAGCAAGGAGAAACATCCTTCGCTATATTTCAAACACACACCTCACTACTGGACTCAGTAGCTTCCAAGTAAGTACTCACTAAGCTATGAAACGTTCACCCAGAAATCAAATCCCACACTTTCACTAAGTATTCTTCCCCCTCCCAAAAAACATAAGGTAAATCTACACATGCAGCCAACAAATGAAAAATTTGTTCAACTCACGCACTTTATACCCAGCCCTACTATGGTGCAAAAACAATCTTAGGAACATGTCAAATCCTACAGTCAGGTCCTGCAATATTCATTGACATGGATATTGGATGTCCAAACACATGCAAGTTAAAAAAAAATATATACTATACTCCACCAGTAGCAGTAAATCCTCCATTGTCAACATCCCACACAAAAAAAGAGGAAAGTAGGTCCTAGATTTTACTTGAACATATAGCATAATAATAAGAAGAGCATGTATAATGTATTACCTACTAATTTCCTAATTTAACTCACATACAGCTTTCAGAGAAGTCTATCACATGGAAAGGTATCATAATTAAGATTAATGTAAAGGCTAAATAATGATGGAGATGCAGAATTCCCAAACTAGGAATGAAGTATAAAAAGGGCCCTTAAGAAATCCTATAAGAAAATAGCATTGTATATCACTGGACCTCACAAACACTTTGTATTTACATAAATATTTAATTTCTTTCCATGGGAGCCTTTGCATTTGTCTTCTGCTGTTGAGACAGAACTACAAAGATCAAGTTATCAAACATATATAAAAAGGACTTACCGTCTGATCTGTCAATGGTGGAAGGACAATAATCTTTTCCATGGTGTTCATCACTAGTTTCCAGAGCTCCTTCAAAACACGTTTTAGTACTGTTTTTTCACAAATCTTAGCAAACAGAGTCAAACTAAGGGCGGAGGAGAGATAGGAAAAATGAAAAAGAGAGTGGATGAAACAGAATTATGATGTCTTATCATTTTCCATATAACATCTCCCTTGTCTCTTCAATTTTCTTCCTGTCTGAAAAGGACTATACCATCCCCACATGGAATTCTCCATATAGCTATACCCTTAATCTACCCACATAACCTATTTTGACTCCATTCGGTTTTTCATATGCAAGCTTCTCACATGCTGTCCAATGGATCCAGTATGGGCTGCAACACGTTATCTGCATCCTGGGCCACACTGCTACAGTTACTGGCTGGAACGTTGCCCGTGCCTTTCACCTGACTCAGAATTTCCCCCATCTGCTTCACACATTCCTCAATATGTGGCTGGAAACTGGAAAAACATAATTCATAACCCAAGAGTTAATGATTCTGCGGACCCAGTCAAAAAGATACATTGTACAATACACATATATTTATATAGTCACTTAAATATATGTTGGTTTTCTCTGACCCTATGTTAACTCACCTGGTTGCAAACACACTGCTCAGTTTATCGAGGACCTTGTTAAGTTTCACCTGCAGGTCTTTAAGGATGGCACTGGTTTCAGGGTCAAGCTGCAGAAAGCAAACCGAAAATATGATAAAGAAAATGAGATGACCAAAATGAGAGAAAAATGTTGTTGTGATGCAGAAATCAAAAGTTACATCCAGATCTGGAAAGTGAGCGACCATAGACACACTCTTGTACTAGTTCACCACATTCCTTCCCTGCTAATATGTGCAATCTCTAGCTTGAGTTCTTCTTGTTTAAAGTAGTCAATGTGCCGTTAAACATGAAGGAAATGTTTAATTTAAATAAAACTTTAACAAGGTTAATAATTAATCGGAACAACAGGAGAGTAAGATATGGAAATAATGGTGAAAAATGGAAAGGATGAAGATGGCCATTAAAAAGGAAGGACTGACCTCTTTTCCACCCATCGCTTCAAACATCTTCTCCAGCTGAACCCGTAGCTGTTGGATATTATTCATCAGGATACAGGGCTGCATAAAGACAATGAAATTAACATTCTGCAGACAAAAACTGTCACCGTTTATTTAAAGTAGGCCTGTTTTATAACTAGCAAGTAGCAACACATCTAACTTAAGGTTTAAAAACGTCTAATAGAGAATAAAAGAGGGTATCTCATGTCAAATGTCTACATGGAGCATAACCGATGAAAAATAACTCCAAGAGGGGTTATACAAAGTTTCAATTGGGGTGTACTGCTTAAATTTCACCCATCTTGATTTAAATCCTTACACTACTGCAACCAATCTGATTCATAACACCATATACCACTGCACTTAATACATGTGAATCAACTAATTTCACAACTATGATGAAAAATAACATTACTGGGAAGAGGTTACAGGTTGTTGAGTCACTTCAAGATAACTGAGCTTCTGGGAGATAATGACTGACCTCAAGAAGCAAAATTTGGGAGCACCACTGATATAGATGTTGCCGAACTACTACACTCCACCCAAAATGTGGACACTTAAGTATTTACTGAAAATCATGCCAGCTGTAGTTAAAAAATAAGCCACAGAATGTCTACTCCTGAAGTGGATGGTGCTTTATAAATCTTTTTGTAGGGACCATAAATCTATAGCCACCAAGTTCATTTTGTTTGAAGGAAAATTCTGCAATGCAATTTCAAGGGTATGATGGAATACGATAGTATATAGTTCATGTTTTCCATTATAAACTGTTGTTTTAAACATATATGATGACATTTAAAATTAAACACATCACCACTTTCTCTTCTTTCTTCTCTTTGGAGCAATACAGAGCAAAGTCTTTGGAGATTATTTCTGCATACTGAAGAAGAATGTTACTGATTGTCTGAAAAAAAGAGTAAGAGAAAGAGGGACAGGGAAAGAACAAGACACAGAGAGAGAGAGTTAAAATATAAAAAGACTATTTTGTACTGCAGCTTTGATCTCCATGCTAATTAGCTGCATCCATCTGCAAAGCTATTTATAAAAGAATTTGGCACTTCCAAATAGAAAGCTCTAGAGGAAAAAAATCACA
Organism: Spea multiplicata; assembly: GCA_009364415.1. Taxonomy (NCBI): domain Eukaryota; kingdom Metazoa; phylum Chordata; class Amphibia; order Anura; family Pelobatidae; genus Spea; species Spea multiplicata. Next base: position 20,743 of record VKOC01004367.1, read on the forward strand.
TTGTAGACAAGTGCGGGAAGAGAGGTATAGAAAGGGAAGGGAGACTGAGAACATAACAAACTAAAAAGGGAAATAAAAAATCAAAGAAAGGTACATTTTGATCTTGAAGAAATAGAGAATAGATGATCAAATATAACAGAAATATAGAGGAATTAGCTTTGTTAATAAAAATCACAAAATATGTTATAAAAATGTAAAATATATTAGATTACACTAAAATATTACATATAAATACTAGTCAGTATGTAAAAAAATTATCATACCTTTGCAAATCTCTTCATATAGTGTCCTACAATCTGTGGGTCTGGGCATTCCAGCTTTTTAATGATTTCAAAACTCTGATTGAGTTGCGAGAAGACATCTACTACTGAGCAGGAGAACAGAGCATGTTCTGAGGTCTGCTGGAACTGCAGAGGAAAAGGAAAACATGGCAAACGGTTGGAATAACCCTGTGCAAACTTCAATTTTCAATAAAAAAAATATGAGGAAATGTTCCTATTACAGCATATGTTTCACATTTTTGCACCCCCAGCCTTTTATGAAAAGTGAGATCTCACCCCATCCTTCTTATCTCTCTCCAAGGCTCCATGCAGAAAATCTCTGGACACTTCTTCATTCTCATCCAACCACTGGATAACAAATGGCTCAAAAAAGCTGTAAAAAGTAAGAAAGAATCTTACCATGCAGATGCCATAAGGGTTAATCTAAGACAAAACCAAAGACTGCTTAAGGTCTGAGTCTTTACATCATGGAAAATGGGCAGACTAGATGGGCCGAATGGTTCTTATCTGCCGTCAAATTCTATAATTCTATGTAATCTCACACAGGAACTTTCTACATCAAAGACAAGCAAGTGGATGCTGGACCATTTTACCAAAGCTTGTATTAAACACTCCTGGAACAATTCTAGAATAGAAAATTAGAACCATAACACAGTTATGTATCTTGAAATATTTGTTGTAGAAGACGTACTAATCATGTTAATAAAAGGTTTTTTATACCACAAAAAACAATAAACACAATTTATTAGTGAAGGAAATGTTCAACACTATTGTATGGAGTGTTTTATACAAAAGCGTACGTCTTCATTAATTTCTTTTAACGGGATGAGATGACTTACGCAGGGTATTCTGGAACCTTGTTCTTAAAAGATGGCAGGTCAGTCACATATTCATTATATAGCCACTTAACCTTGAAGTGCAAATTCATGTAGTCAGCGCTTTTACACAAGCGATGCTTGTCGTGTTCTAGAGAAAAGGAAGAAAGAGAGACAGGTGGAAAACCTGACAGCTCTTTAAACTTCTGCTTAGTGCAAGAGGCCAATGTTAGTCATGTACTGCAGCTCCTATGCTATAGGACTCGTTAAGCATTCACACAAAAAAACAGTTCCAACTACAGCTTTAGACCTTTGCTTACGAAATTTAGATGCTTCAGATGTTTCAGATAAAATGTGACAACTTTTTAACTGTAAGAAGCTATATCTCATGAAAAGGCCAGGGTAAAAGAGACATGAAACATTTTAAGAGTCGATTACTGTGTGTTTCTGGGATATGGTGGTACTACACATACTCCCCAAAATTTCCAGTGTCCAAAATCGAGACACCTGTGTTGGGATGGTGTCTGTAGACCCTAAAAGTGAGTGGGTCTACAAGGCATGGCCACCTGTTTGCCTTTCCCCAGTGGCTATCTAGCATTCCCGAGGAAACCATGTAGGGGCGCAATGGAGATCTCTGCTGCAATATTTTCTTTATATCATATGTGCCTAATTTGCTTCATTTGTCAAGGGTGACACATTGTGTATTTTTGTGTCTTGATTACAACCCTCAAGCATGAAAAGGAAACCATTTGATAAATTCACTTACAGACGTTGGAACTTGTAGGATAGGTTTGTTTTAAACCATGCACTATGCATTAAAAAATAAGCCCTGGTACCTTTCTCCTGCAAGAAAGGCTGAGCTAAAGTCATCCAAGCTAAAGAGGAAATCTATTGCTTTTGCTGGTCATAATAAACAGTGTTATACATTACAGGGGGGAATGAATAATTACAGCAAACTCACCTTCCATAGCATATTTCATATCTTGAGCAAACAGACTCCACATCACTTCAGCACTGATTTTACCAACATTCAGCTCCTGGGGGAACCTAAACAGATTTAGTGAGGGTCAGACGGTTTCTATGAGCCTTTTATTGGTTTTTCATGCAGTTAGTGAATATGTGGGACCCGGGTGAGAATAGCTGTCTGCCACATTGTCTTTGGAATACTATACTGCTGAGGCATTTCACAAACTAGCCTTTTGAGTTCAAAGATACCAGCCATCCCATCAAGGACAGTGGGTCGAATAAGACCAAAATAAAGACAGATAAAGAGATGACAAACTTTTCACGATGACAATATTACCATTATTCTTGCAAATATTTTTGGTCTACAGTACTCTCCCACCCTTCACTTACGTATTCTTCTCTGACCCTCGTTCAAAACAATTTAGCTTCCCACTTACTGATTTAGACAGGGTGTGTATGAGTTCTTATCCTCTTCTATAATGGACACAATCAATGTGATGAGTTTGGACCAAAAATCCAGGTTTTTGATACTTGGACCTTGCTCCTCAGGTGGCAATTCTCCCTTCTTTGCCTGTAACAGATAGAAAAATACATTTGTGTCTCTTAATGGACATTAAAATACCTTAAATTTTGTCATATGCTGCAGACTGCTTTACTTACGGGATCACTTTGATACTCTCTGCTATATAATTCGTGGCAGTTATTGAAGATATATTCATAGGTAGAGTTCAGACAGGCCTTCACACAATCCTTTACCACCTGACTGGCCCGTGGAGGACTTTGCAACTCTTGTACCTGATCAAAGTGGAAACAAAGCAGCATAAAACAAGCAGCTCCTTCAATGTAACACATTTAGTAATCCAAACTCTATACCCATTTTCCTACTCACCTTCATCCTGAAAAATGTAATACTAGTAAGAAGATCAACCGTAGACTTGAGGTCCTGGAGTCTCTCTGGGCTGCTTGCAGGAAAATTATTCTGTAAGACAAGTCATAAGATCCTGAGTCACACTGCACAAGACCTGAGGTTCTACATTACTCCACAGTTACAGTGGTTGGGTCATGAGTGTTTGATTGGTAGAGGCTACAATGAGGCATGGGGCAAGTAGCCTTTATGTCACATTAGAATATATTCACGAGTCTGTCTTTTGTATTGAAACTTGACTTGAAACACCCAAAGATGTATATGTTGGTTTATTGATGAACATGTGCAAATAGCAAAAACTGATAGAAGTCATGAATATTTTGGAGATGATTCATAAAGTTGTCCCTATGCATCTCTGCAAAGTAATGTCTTTCAAGTGTTGCTTCTTACCCGGTACATGGATAGGTCAATACGCAAAGAGTTGTGCAGTTGGTCAAGCAGCTTCACAAATCTTTCTTTCTGTTAAATGCAATGAAATATAAGGTTTTCAATGAGCATTGTTTAGCAAAACTTTACAACTATAATGTTGATCCAGACATGCTTATCATTATACGGACCATTAAGTTTCTTATGATTTGAAAGTTAGAAGTAAATAGGACAATTATGAATAAAAGCATATTCATCACATGATGATATCTATATAATATTGTTTGATGTAGAAAAGCACTTATATGAATTCATCATTATTACACAGTAATAATTAGAAGCATATAGCCACAGTCTCACTGTATAACATAACTAACCCCAAAGTTGGAAGCAGAGAAGCGATCTGAGGCAGACACATTGGTGGATGCTGTGGTGTGGGCATAATATGCATTGATATTGGCAAGGAGTGTGCTCATTACTGCTGGTACACCAGGACACATGTACTTGGATGAAAGGCAGGCAAAATGACTGAAGGACAAGAGAATAAAAAGGAAAGAGGTACAGATAGTTAATGGAGAAAAAGTGAGGTTGTTAGAAAGTTAAATTCACCCAGTATTCACCTTCACTGGCCTTAATCTACCAGAACAGATAGTCTCTGATCATTCTGTCTCAATATACTCAATGCACACAACTAATCATTGCACATTTTGTACTTGTCTTCCATTTCAATTTCCAACTCTGTTGTGTACATGCCCAACAATCCCCCTAACCGTACGTCATGGCCTGGTATATGGACTCCACTCCATATCTCATTGCAAACTCATCAACGATTTCCTGCGCAGTCTCATCAAAATAGACTTTCCAGGCATCATCCCCCTTAGCGTCTGGGATCTTCACGACTCCATTGTTCTGCACATCCGTTAGGAAATGAAACAAGTTCTAATGGAAAGACAAAGAAAACTGTATAGGTTTCATTACATAATTTGACTTGTAGGCAGGTGAACTGTTGCACTGAATGTTGAAACTCCATGGGCATGTAGAGAAATGGCAAAAATAAAAGGAGGAAAGAGTGAAAAAAACATACTAATTTTATACCCACCTCATGTAGACATGTGTACTGTACATGATATGGAGCTACCTTCTCTTCTCCCTTTATCTCCACACTTATGTGCAGTCGGATGGCCCCAGATACAGCAGATTTGTCTGTTCGTTTATCTGGAAATTTAAGATTTTGTTTTAGGAAAGGGTGCACAGAGTATAAAATTAATTTTGAAATTGAATCTAGCTTTTTAGCTGACCATGTTCCTATTATCCATTGTAGTACTGAATGAATGCAGCAGTACTCCATTAGCAATTAACTAAATGTAAACCTCACAGGCACATAATAAAATGAATGTTGCCAACATCATTGTCTGTACCTTCTATGCTGTAGAGTAGTTTCTTTTCATATTGTTCTCTTTGTTTCTGACTCAGGTATCACAAATTATAATTACTTTTGTTTGTGGCTCACCTAAGTTGTACCACACGTCCATCTCTCCACTTAGGGTACGGACTTCAATGATCGTCTGCCCTAGGAAATCATCAGACTCTCGTTTGAACCTCTGCTTTACTCTTGATTTTATATCATCATCCTCATCCCACACGCGCACCTTGATCCGATCTGAAGAATTGTGGCACTCGCTGTTTGGTGAATGAGAAACAAATGTTATAACATTTAACTGTCCTCTGTATATATTAAACATTATATTCTCTGTACTCTAATATAAGAAGCAGTCTATGTTACACCATGTTACACTGCATTACTGGTTGCCATGCAAAATTACATGTAGGAGATGTGCTCCATATCTCAACCCTCCACATGACTTCCACTGTGCCAAAAAACTTACAAGTGAAAATTCTCCTCCCACACGGGGTTGAGGTTTCCATAGATGGTTTTGGTTCTTTTCTTGGTTTTCCCCACCTGAACTGTAACATAAGGATCACTGGAACCTGTCTTATCCTTGGCTTGCAAACCTTGAGCACACACCACTGCAACACAAAACAATGTTATATAACAGGTGCAAAAACAATTTTGAACTAATGCCTTCGTCTTTTCCTTTGTCTACTGTTCTTCCACTATACCTTCTACATCTACTTTGTCTACATAGTTGCATTTCCCATTTTTGTACCCCCTTCTATTACCCAAAATGAATTTACCTGTGATGCTAATCTTTGCTGACCATTTAGAGGTACCGTCCAACACACTCTGTTTCACAGCTTTTATCTGCTGAGCATGAGTGGCCTTAAGCACTCCAAACACTTCCTGAATCAGTTCAAAGATCTCTGGCTTGTTCCTTTCTCTGATCTTCATGCGGTCCTTCAGGACCATAATAATATTCTGAGTTCGATCTTCTGCCCCATGTTTGGAGCTCTTTTCTGCTGCTCCTGTACGGATCACAAAAGATGAGGTGTCCAGCAAGACATTTTAGTGCATTCCCTACTCTAGTTAAATTATTAAAGTATGGGCAGTGGCAAAGCAGTCTATAGCACAGAAAGGTCTTAGTTTAGCTGGTTAACATGTTACACAGAATGACTGGCGTATAATGTTTAGCCTTTTATAAAACCAGGTGTGATTGAGGAAGCAGTTTTTCTGGAATTGACATGAGATCTTACTCTGGAGACAGTCAGCATTCAGTAGGTCCTGGCATTTCTCATGGCACTTGACCCCACACTCAGTACAGCGCATGCCTTGCCTGGCAATGCCCCACAGGAGACCCTCACATTCATAGCAGTATGTAGGGGTTGTGGCAGTCCACACTTCAAAGTTGTGGGGGGTGGTGCTGGAGATTGGGTATATTAAAGCTTGCAGGGTCTTTTTGTAAACATGGTTTTTCTGTAAGAAAAAACAAAAACAACAAAGAACAGCGAGTAGTGAATGTTCCACCTTTTCAACCTTCCATTTATGAGTACCTCTTGATCAGTGTTGATAATGATACTCACAAGCTCTTCGTTGTTTAAGGTGCTTGTTGCAAGTGCAGAGGTTATCCCAGCCTTTCGTGACTGGACCAGGGACTAAGGGGCAAAACGAGTGCTGCCATTAGGACCGGAAAGTGGCAAACTATAGTTACAGTCAACACAAATCTATTCTATGTTTTAAGGAAAAACACTGAGCATTAATGCTTTAGTGTAACATAAATATTTAATAAACATCATAAACGCACTGTAGGTTATAGAGTAAATTACACCCGAAAACAACCATATTGTCACACAACAGAAAAATCATAATTTATTCTTTATTAGCCATACGTGATACAGCTTTTTAGTAGCTCCCATTTATTTCATCAAGCTCCAATAGTAATATTTTTTCCACAACTTAATGTAAGCTACAGAAGTTGTAGAAGGCAATATTATATCAGCTATAGAAGGTAAAACCATTTGAAAAAAAAACACAAACATAGGTATTGATTATTGACTAACCAATTTCATGTCAAGGCTTTTCGTTTAAACTAGTTAAGATCACCACCTAAAACTTCTGAATCATTGTACTTACCATGGCCTGTGGAGAACATGAAAGCACAAAATAAAATACAAAATGCAGTTAGTGAAAGAATTTAATGTGGGTTATGTAAGTACATTCTGCCCTTCTTTTCACCCCCTCATCAGTATCATTAATGGGTGTGAGCATCATTAGAGAGCGGTGCACGTCTTATTTCATCATAGTGGACACCATTAAGGGAGATCTCCTGTTAATGTCGACAAGACCAAAACACTCTCTCTGCGGGTTACGCAGGGTTAAGTGCAGGGGAGGGCTGTCAAGGTGACAGGTGGTCCATTGAGTTAAAGATTTTGGATGACTACCTGAAGCTTAAGTATTTTATGGTGATTCTAGGGTAGCCACCAGCATGTCGAGAGTAAGAAAGGCTTTAGATGGTATTTACTTGATTACTTCATCTTTTTATTGATGTTCTATATATTCTCTTTCTGTAAATGCATTTTGGACAGGAGTTTAGCACACACAGTATATGTTCTCTGCCAGATATCATTTCAGCTGCTTTATTGCTGGGCTACTTGCGTGGATTTTCCTCCCAGTCTGAACATTGTCAGCCCTCCCCTGGTCAAATATGCCAAGATGAAAGTGTATCATGATGCCTTTAACAGTATAAAGTGATACTGCCTGTAGTCCGGTCTAAAGGATATTGTTATGCACTTATAAGATGATGGTGCTAAATTGATTATCTAATTATCAGGTATGTTTTTATACATTAATGTTTGCGTACAAATGATCTATGTCAAAATGTGTAATATAATCATGAAGGAAACTCACCAAATCGCTGACCAGAGGTATAGGCTTTCTCTTCCGTATATCTGGCATACTATCTATAATTATGAGACCACCAGCAGGCCTGGGAAAGAATTAGAATGTGTATTTGTTATGCTTAATGATGGATGAGTAGGACCTCCACAATGAGAACACAACCTATATATATCTTTATACAGGCGCAAGTGGATTGAGAATTATTTTACATAGCTCTGGTAAAAGGATAAAAAAAAATGTTTATACAGAGAACCAGAGCGTTTTCAAGCAAAGAACACCACCATGAACATAAAACACAATACACAAACAATCTTACCCGTCCTTAAACCATAGAGACTTGGACATTTCTCCACTGCCCTCTCCTCTTGCCTGAGAGAGAAAAAAACAAACAAATATATTTTAATACATGCAGTTTTTAGTTGAAACCCTTTATTGGGCCGGCATAAAATAGATGTAACTGTAAAGTTATATAAGTTTTCAGGACCCCAGTGGCTTCTTTTTCACACTGGACGAATGTACAATGCGATTTTACACCTTTTTTATGCAGGCCCAACCAAAGGCATCGGCTTCAACTGCAGACTAAGCACCTATGTCTACGAAATGTACTGCATTTCATATCCGGGATCCGGTATACATGTATACATGTCATTGTATACATTACTCTACAAGTAATTCCTTTTCTATTATCACTGTGTACCTTATGAGTGGTAAGTACTAACGGTGTTAATTATTAGAGTAGAAGTGTGTTAAACTCAGAATGCATGCCTTTTTTAACAATGTGTAAAGAACGCAAAAGGTTTTAAACCCACACAAAATACACAAAAAAACAAAATAAAACACACCATATAATTTGGATATAAAGAATGTGATTTTAAATGGTGCTTTAAAATGAAATAGTTGATTGATCCTTAATAATGTAAACCTTTATTTTAAAGCAATGGGAGTATTATAGTAATTGATTTTCTGCTGGCTGTCACCCTAGTTTACTCTTAGCCATGTATATGAGACATACTGTATATAAGCTCATATGTTTTGTTAATTATTAAAATTAACTTATTGTGCTACTAAGAGAAAAAAAAACATAATAAGTCTAGCTGGTTGTCCAAACTATAAAGTGTGCATTGGTTAAACTTTCTACACGCCAAACAACCTTTTGTATTTTATAAGCACCATTGTTATCATATAAAATTAACAAACACCTCATATAATTGTTCGTAGTGAGGTCATATACTCCTCACCTACCTGCTCCAGATATCCCTGGTTTCTGACAAGTGACAGAATGCTCTTTGGGAAGAAAGTGCGTGCAGGAAAAGGGTGGAAAAGGGAGGCCGTTCTGAATGGAAAAAATCACAAAATAACACAAAACTATAAAAAAATAAAACACAAATTAAATGAAATATGAAAACAATGGAAAGGGAAAGCAACAAAAAAATGAAAAACAAGTGAAGAGGAATCACAAATATAAAGGGGTTCTGTAAGGGAATGATAGTATTTTCTTACTTGCTTTGTTTAAAAAACTCTGGAGTGAGGTTGCGACCACTCATGATGTAGAAACCCAGCACTGCCTAAAACTTCACTGCACATTAGATATAAACGCTACCATAGACAGACAGGCCGAGATTTTTGGCTAAGCCAGCTAGAACACAAGCAAAGCAATCAATAGATCCATTTGTACTTAAGGAAGGCTATATAGAATGTTCTTTATTGTCTCCAACATCTGGTATTCAGGTTTATATAGAAACAGAATCTTGTCTGTCAAGCCATTAAATGTGATGTTAAAAAAGTGATGACGGTTCCACACACACACACTGGAGAGCAGATAAGGAGGCAAAACAAGTCACTATAGCCTTTTTCTCCTTTCTAAAAAGTATATTGGCCCTTAGGATGTACCTCTTGCAACTGTAACCGTACTTTGTTGAATGCCCTCAGCCAATTGGATTTAGCTCTTGCCGCGCTGGATATCTCTTCCCTGTAACTGAATCCATAACATGCTACATGTAAGATAATGCAACCAATGGTACTGTTAACACATAAACAATAAAAAGTAACCAAACTGCATTCTAATAAAAGACTATTATTATACCCGGTTATCCTTGTTCATTCAAAAGAAACTCAAAGAAAAAAAAATGAAATTCATACCAAATCATTACAGCCATTATTAGATTTCATCATTGGGGAAAACAACTTTTATCTAGTTGGGGAGATCACGATCTTGCCCCTACCTCGGCGCGGCCCTGAAGACCGGCCAGGGAGGAGCGCTCGCTCCCCTCCCCTAGAGAGTTGTGGCTTCGTGGAACCTCCCTTGGTAATACCCGGTTCTCTGAATGTACCGGCATATAAGAACGACCCCCACTTTTAAGAAGATTTCTGGGGTTAAAAAGTCGTCTATACGCCGGTATATACGGTAATGCAAATTGGAGGTTGCTATTCAGTGATTTTGCACTTTTATTCAATCACATTTGATTGATTTCCATTTGAAATAACTACTTCTATTTGTATGAACTTCTAGATAGCTTTACCTTATCACTTAGAATATTTGTACTTAGTAGTTCCCTTTAATAAGGAAAACTATGTATTCCTAATGGTGATTTTGTCTTTTTTTTTGCATAATATGTTCATGTCCTGATTTTTCACTACTGTAAGTTTTCATTATATATGCTCACTGGTCCCTTTCCTCACATTTTATCTTTTCTCCCCTCACCTTTCAATTGATGCAGGCTCCTCCACCACAGACACAGGTTCAACTTCAACTTCCTCTGTTGGAACTTCTGGGATTTCCTTCTCCACTGGTACTTCCAGAGGACTCTTTACCTTGCCCTCCGAAAGGTATCCTGCCTCCTCTTCTCCATAACCTAGCTTTCCTACTTCATCCTCCTCGGGTATTTCATCATCATCGTATGCATCACTGTCATAAATACGCCTTCTGCTTTCAGGGTATCCACCTTCATCCTCATCAAAATCGTCTGGTCCCTCTTCTTCATCCCAATTTGGAGAGTCCTTTTGGTAGCTGACTGAGCTGTGACAGGAGTGATAGGAGTCTCTGTCTCTGTCCTCCTCAATTTCTGAGCCTTGAATGCTGTAGTTCTCTGGGTCGTAATCATCACTAAGCTGAGAGGAGCACTGGCTGATATCATCTGATGAGGCATATCGGCTACTTCCCATGGGGCTACAGGGCCAGGGAGCAAGAGCAGAAGGGTGAAAGCAGAGTGGTAAAACACACATATACAACAACACCTGATGTCACTGTGTCATTTACATACACAAACACACACAATAAACAGCTGTACAGTAGCCAAAATGCCCCGGTTGCAGTCAATAAAGTGCTCTAGCTTACAATTTGTAGTTCTTGAAAAACATTACAAAGATTGTTCAAGATATCCAACTGGCTTGCATTCAACATTAGTTTGACATTTACAAGTTTTTTTTCTACGTAGTTCTAGGAGCCTGGATGGTAGTTGTGTTACATGTATAATGACATTAACCCCCCTTGAACACATCATCTGTGTAATGCTTTATGCCAAAAACATTATAAACAATCTAATCACTAAGCCAGTCTTGTCCATATTGTCTCAAAGCTAATCTTCATAACAGTAAAGGCTTTAAAAGTACAGTACAGATGACTTTCCAATTACTACTGTCAGTATTATTCTAGCATACACAAGGTGTGTAGTTTCATTTTCAGAGGCAACCAACAGATTGACTTGGTAGTATGATGACATGGTGTCTAAGCCTTAAAGGAACTACGGTATTTATCTTTTCTCATGAACAGAATGTTAAGTTTGTCTTTCTACTGCGTTTGGCAAACTATCTTTGCTTCACTGAACAGAATGCTCACTGCTATCCCATGACCTTAACAAATGAACATCCTCAGTCAGCAGCTCCCGATGGCATTAATTCAATAAACAAGTTGTTTTTAGAAGAGTTGAAAATTTCAGCATTACATGTCATGTCAGTATGCATTATTAAAGGAAAAACCCAGTGTCCTCCTCCTGCAAAAGGGTACGAGTTGACCCTGCACATTTTCTATACTACTTTAACATAACTAGTATTTACTTAGCGCCTCTTTCCCAGTGGAGAAAAAAGGCGTTGTATAAATAGCTCATGGTCTTGGAATTAATGTAATCGGCAGCTGCTGAATAGTAGATGTTATTATTACCCAACTGATGGTTCTCTTTTATCAACCTCAGAAGGATGAAGGGCTGAGATGACCCTGGCATTATTTCAAATCCACCGTGGTGACGTACAGAGCCAAAATTATGAAACTTGTGTTGCTGTCTAAATGCTTATGGACCTAACTGGGCCCATCATAATTATTATCTATTTCACAATTAAGTAACTGACACATTCCACATTCTATTCCAGCAGGGAAATTTAAAAAACTGGACGGTTGGTGTTCCCTGGATTGTGGTTGGTACCATTAGGTTAAACTGCTGCTCTGGGACACCTGTAATTGAAGCTGCCACGGAAGATGCATTTGGAGCACACCTAGTGTTCCTAATTGCCCACAATGTGCTACTGAACATGTGATACCAGGATGCCTGTAAAGGGATTTCTGCATGGAACATTAAAATTATGGAAAGTGAATCCATACAAAGGACTACAATTTATTGAGATATTGCCTTCGTTTGATAGATTATTCACTCATAATAGTGTTTTATATTTTAAGATAAGGGTAAATTCAACCGAATTTACCTGAGGTCACATGTTTCAAATTGTGTGAGTTTTAGGCGAGGACATGTAAGTTCAAGGAGAACTTACATGTCCTCACCTGAATTTCGCAAAACATATACATTCAGAAGCTGGAATGCATCCTCTACTATATTTACTGCAATAGGTACCACAGACTTTAATAGTGTCCGTAGACTAAGTTCCAGCTAGCATTTGCAACTTGCAGGCAGGGCTTGGGATGACTAAGTGGCTCAGGCACTTTAATGCCTTAACATAAACATACGTGCAACCATGTGCTGGATGTGTGTGGCCACATGTTACATTTTCATACTATTGCACGGTGCAGCTGTGGGTATCCAGGAGCTGCACACTGCAGGACCTAATCTGCCACCGGAGTGGCAGTAAGGGTAAGGATGCAGCACTATTGGTCACTGCCCCACATGGCATTTGCCAGCAGAGCGGTCTGCTTTTTTCAACTTGCATGCAGTGAACTGCGTGTGGGCAAGTTGTGATTTTTTTAAGTTTTTGAATATGCGAGTAGTCAAGTTGGACTTTTGTCGAGTTTGTCTTTGCTACTGTTAAATCATTTTTTCCATGTCGCAAGCACTCCCAGTTAAGTATTTAATGACGATGAAAATCTACAGTATATAGGTGCATTATAGTCATGGATATTGGCTATATATAAACATTTATGTTAGGAAGGAATTTATGTACTCTCTAGGTGCATAAGACTTACCTTTCGAAGAATATAATTCTAAACATGCAAACAGCTTATCATAAACATTTCACACATGACAACACCAAGCATAAATGCCCTTAAAAACAAATCCCTGGTTGTTTATGACCAGGATAGAAATTTACTCATCCATTAACCTTATTTATCTCTTCACCAGGGACACACACATACTTCCAGACATCTACTGACACTCAACACTAACACATCCAGACACTAAAACAACTAGAGATTTAACACACAGTAACACACACCCAGACACTCACACAAAAATGCTCAGTCAAATTAACACACATATCCAAACACAACCACACTAACTCAGAGATAGACACCTACACTAAAACACACAACCAGACACTCACTCTAACACAACCAAACGCTCAACACATAAAAGCAGCTTGGGATTCGGGCATGGTTCATGGCAGAGATTTTCACGGTTGCTGGACTCAGCAAAGGACACAAACATCCTGGCTTACACTTGCCCTTGCACCCACTCATTTACTTGCCCTTAGATATACTTGTCCTAACATACACTTTCAAAACACAAACACACACGCTATCTCTCCTTTTTAATTAATTTTCCTCTTTTTCATAATTTCTTCCATATCTCCTCCTTCTCATTTTCTCCTTCCTTTTGCCCATCTCTCTCCTTTCTCATTATCTCTCCCCTTTCTCAGTATTCCCTCTCTTGACCTCCCTTTTTATTTATCTTTACCCGTTCTCTTACTCTCTCCCCTTTCTCTTTTTATCTAGTCCCCTCTTTTTCTCCTTATATCTCACCTTTATCTCATCTTTGTTACTTTATCAATCTTTTTGTTCATTATATGCCTTTTCTCTTTATTTCTCTTCTTTAGCTTTACCTTTTCTATCTACTCTTCCCCTTTCTCTTCATCACATCTTCCCCTTTTCTTTATCTGTTCCCTCCTTTCTCATTATTTCTCCCATTTCTCATTACCTCTCTCCTTTGTCATTATCTCTCCACCTCTCTTTTTTCTCTTCTTTCTTTTCCCCCAATATTTTCCTTATCTCTCCTCATTTTTATTTTTATCTCACGCTTTTCTCCCTATATCTCCCCTGTCTTCTCATCTCTCCTCCTTGTCTCATCTCTCCTGTTCTCTGCATCTCTCGTCTTTCTCTATCATTCTTCCTCTTTACTTCTCCCCTTTCTCCTCATCGCTCATTATCTTTGCCCTTTCTCATATATTTTTTTATCATTTTCCTTTATCGCTCCTCTTATTAATCTCTTATTGTTTTTCCTATTTCTCTCATCTTTATTTCATCTCTTCTCTTTCTCTTCATGTCTCATTTATTCATTATTTATCTTTTTCTCATTATCTCTTCCCTTTCTCTCCATCTCCCTTCTTTCACATTATCTATCCCTCCTCCCTATCTCTACTCTTTCTTTTTATATCTACCTTCTCCATATCTCTCCTCTTTCTCTGTATACCTTCTTTCTCTTTATCTCTATCTCTATCTCTTCTGTTTCTCTCTCCTCCCCATTATCTCTCCCCTATCTTTTTCTTTATCCCTCCCAGTTTTCACTATCTCTTACCTTTCTCTCACTCCATTTCCTTCTTCTAAACTATGGTCCCTTGCGGTGTGTGTGCTGCTTCAGTGCTGAGATATGACATTATACCTTAGCGCTCAGCACCAATCGCCAGCACACATTGTGAGAGACAGGGTGGTGGACACCTTACCAACCCCTGAAAGCATCCCCAGTATTGGCATACATGTCCATCTTTGATGGCAGCTGCTACTGCCATTTGTAAGGCTAGGGTAGCAGAAGTAGAACTAGTATCAGGTATTAGCTACAGATATCCGTTTTTATGAAGTAAAACAGTTTCTTAAAAGCTAAACACTTGCAAAACAATTAGCACAAGTTACAGGTAGTTAAGTAAATTAATTCTGGTTTCTTAAAACTATGACAGTCATGCTTAAAATCCTGTAAACTAGTATGAAAAAGTATGCAAGTCTATACAGAAGTTCCAACATTACCCTGTAATACTATAACAAACAAGGTTTGAGAAGCCATACAGAAACCTCCTGTGTCTTATCAGTAAATCTGTTTCCTGAGTTTCTGTAAGTTATGCTGCATCTTTTTAAGTACCATCCAGGGCTCAAAAAGCTAAACTTTTGTTTTGATATTGTTGAAGTAAAGACCATGTGGATCACACACTGACCCCCGAATGACACAAGTTTTCCCACCCTAAAGCGCGCATGCAGACAGAATTACAGAGGCATACCCCAGGACAGGCCGATACATAGGTTCTCTTTAGTTGTATTGATCAGAATAACTGTATTGTAGACTGTTATATACAATATTGTATACAATAAGTATTACTATACTAATATAACGCACCGTGTATCAAATTGTCGAGTGAAATGATACAATATTTTTGTATGTAATTATTATAAACTAAGGACTGTTGTATTGCATTCTTGTACATGTCATTAAAGAGATTCCCCTTTGAATTGCAAGTGTGTGCTTCTAAATATGATGTTTTATTATATATATATATAGTTTTTTTTTAAATTACAATACATGTCTCTGTGGATTACGTTACCTTGGTGAAGGTGCGTACGAACCTTGGAAATACCTTTGTGAATCAGAAAGTAGATGGTGTTCATTTTTGAAGATTTGTTCATGGTTTATTTGCGATTCTAGATATAGCTACATGTGCTTTTTTGTGCAGGGACTGTTAATAAGCAAGCAAGGGTTGGATACTGCATACTAAGTATGCATGGGAGGTATTTGGTATTTGGGAGGTATTACATGTGATTTAGGCCATTAGGCTACCCTGCAATTTACTTAGCCGATGACAGCATAAAATAACTATAGTAGTAAATATTCATGGGAAGATACTTAATCTCCTGCACCTTGTAAGAATAATAAAATAGAGCAAAATCACATACTTAATAAAGTAGTTAAAAATATAATATATTGATTTAAAATACATAATATCTACGATTCTGGGGTTCACAGAAACTGCCACTATGACTAGAGACTTGAGCTCCTGGATCTCTGCACTCCATGGAATACAATATATCATCTTGGGTAGTGATTGGGAGATGGGCAGAATGCACACTTGCTTTAGATTAATCTGGCTCAAAATTGTCTTCTCTTAGATAGTAGAAACTAAATGTGCAAGTTTACAACATCATAACTATTTGCTCTTAGTTTCTGCTTGTGTATATATTCACTTGCCTGGGAATAGGACAAGAAAGTTCATTACATAGTCTCCTTTCTTACAATATGGAGTTAGTTCTATGAGAAACATGTTTTCCTCCCGAAGGGTATCAGCCTGTTCTGGCATGTGCATGGGACAAGCACGGCACTTTGCAGCACTCACACTGCGACACCCCGTGACTGACCCACCTATCGGAAAGGTCTAGTGATTGCCGGCTCTCCAGAGAGTGCTGCCGGCTGGTCAGGCGGCTGGAACCGGAGACAGACTCCACATCACTGCGCCCGTTAGTGGCAGAGTCTGCACTATTGTATCGCCTGCCATCCAGGGAAAAAGAGACAGGTCAGAGGGGGGGTCATACACAACCCCACCTTCCTGCCCTGCATAATGTATTATGCCCCAAAAAATGTATCATTAAAGAGGACAAACTATTATTAGTATATGATAGAAATATCAGGTATACTGTAGATTCAGTATTACTTTTGTTTGCCAGCTGTACCTGATTGGCCGATGGTCTGAGCAGTCCATCTCACAGCTGTTCACAGAATCTGTGCAGGATCCATGAGAACTCTGTTGCTGACGGATAGGGTACTGATGCACAGAGGCGTTAGGCTGAGCTGTGGAGTAGTAGGGGAGTGGGTTACTGTTGCTGGTCTCACTGCGATAATCACTATCACGATCATCCATGGCACTGTCAGGATCCTCATTATCTGGGAGAGACAGGACACAGAGACACTAGCAGGGAAATATGGAAAGTAGAACTAATGCTTAGTCACCCCACAGGGGCTGACAACTGTAGTTATATTGTTTATAATTTAGTGAAGTGTTAAAGTAGTTGGTTAGACGAAAGACTGACAATCTGCCAATAAAAAAGTCAATAAGAAGTAATAAAAAGAAATAAGTCAAATACCAATGGAACTTGCCACTGATGAGGTACAAGAGAAAGAAACTATAAAAGGAATTTATCAATATATGCTATCCTCTCATACAAATACTTGTAGAGAAGCTGGATGGAAGTTGGAGAGATGGTAACATACAGATTTGGAAAAAGAGAGGAAAATTTATTTTTAAGGGAACATTCCAGCCCTAATTTCATGTAAAATGCATATTGGAGTAGCTTTTGCTTGGAGTATAACAATTTTTACTGCACATTAATCGGTACACACATTCTTAAGGCATTTGAGATTGATTTTTTCATCCTCCTTCTGGTTACCTCTACTTACGTAGAGTCTGTGTTTTATAGGGCTCCCACTGAAATCCATGGGAGCAGCAGCAGCTAACCACATGTATACTAGCTGAACAATGCATTTGGCTGTCGCTGCTCACACTTAACTGGATGTTCTACAACGCATGTGCATGAACGGTATGATTTTTATAATTAGGTTACTTGTATAGGTTTGTGGGGGCTAAACAGAATTAAAAAGGCCATAAAATGAAATTGATGCATGTGACCACCATAAATATAAAAACTATACACTAGCGCAATCATATAGACTAGAGTCCACTGTGCTATATTGATAAAGCAAGATGGAGGTGCAATCATGCAAACTGAACAATGCTAAATCAGCTAAAACAATGCTAGAATGAACAGCGGAATGCTAGGTCTCCATAGTAGGAACAGTATTCTTTAGAAACAAGAGACTTCCGTAGCCTCCGAGCCCTCCTCAGATATGCCTGGTTTACCCAAGTTTATTTATGCCAGGCCATACCAACTCCCTAACAGCTTGATTTAATCATAACATGAGTAACCTTGTAAGCGTGTTCTGGATTCCTAACCTACTTCCTCCCAGGAATATAAAAGAAAAATACTTACTACGCTGTTCTCCCCAGCCAAAGTAATCAGGGATACCTAAAAGAGCCCAAAATGTAAAAGAGAATTGTTACTGACTCCTGATTCAAGCAACAGTTTAACATATGCCTTGCTCTTGCTATCTGCCCCATTTTCCTCTACATATCACTTCTAGTTTCCAAAGTCCTTTTTCTTCTTTGTCCCTTACAAGCAACAATATTATACGATTCTTTTCAGAAAATATTCACTCTTATATACATATAAAACATTACCATTACTTATCTGTTAAATATATACATACAGTGTAGCGTTTAAGTGACCAGCCTTTTTGGGCTATACAGTAGCAATAATTTGATATACATTAATGATGTATGATAAATGCTATATATGCAACTATATATTTGAGATATAATAAATAATATATACAAATAAATATTTTCTGTGGTAATATGAATGTTAATTATTGAATAAACAGAAGAGTAAAATTAACACTGACTGAATATCAACAAGACTAAAGCCACAACTACATATTTTAGAAATACGTGTTTGGAAGACACAATATTCTGTTTATTAAATTAAAAAATCTATTTTCATTTTGATTCATTTACCCTGGCCGTTTCATTACTCTTACTTTTTCCCTTACATCATTTTTCCCCTTACCATACAATTAATCTACACTTATTTTTCATCTTAACATCCTCTATCCACTGTTTTTAATATTTCTAACTTCACATCCTGCAGTAAAATAAGAAACTGACATAATTACATGATATGAATCAAGTGCTATATCTTCAGTGCAGCTCAAAGTTTTTTAGGGGCCCTAAGTGGAGGAATATGCTAGTCTCTAACCCCATGTCATCTCAAACTCAAATTTTTCATGAGTGTCTAGTTGTTAAAAGAAAAAAACTGTACAGTTGTATTTCTTAGTTAATTCAAATGATATTGTATAAAAATAAAGCTTTACTTTGATAAATTGGCAATTGATAAAATACTTGTACTTACAACACTGGGAACGATGGCTAGGGATAGGATCATCTGGCTCTTCCTGAAACACATACTGAAATAAGAAAACATGATTGGAATATCATATGAAATATATTTTTTTTTATTAACATTTTGTTACAGATACAGATTTAAATTTGACCATAGAGCCCATATTTTTTCATACAGTGTTAAATTGTTCAACAAAATAAAGAAATGTTTCTCCATTTTCTGTTGATAATTTATTTGTGTAATAATGTTGTTCCAGTCCGGTATTCCTTGTTGTTTCCAACATACATATCTTAATTGCGAGTAGGATATTAATGCTTAAGTCTCTTTGGATTTTAAGTTTATAGGGTAGATCTATGTGGAAAAGAAACATTAATGGGGAGACGACAATTTTTAACCCAAATATCTTCGCACTCCCACCAAACATGAATCAGGCACTGTCTTAAACATTTTATGAAGGTTTGATGGTACGAAGTACCAGCGGTGTAAAATTTTAAAATATAATTCCTGAAGACTAATGCAGTGAATAGATTTTATTGTAGAAGACCATGCTATATACCAAATCTCAAAGCTCTATAGTAAAATGGGAACATGATTTAGGAAAAACTATCCTAAATCATGTTCCCATTTTACTATAGAGCTTGATTTCTCTAAGTTTTTTTCTTTATCGAGTACATGTATAATTTGTGAAATAAGTTTGGTCTTATGGTTTGCTTCTATTAGTCTAATGCTGTGGGGAAACAACTCGGTTTAAGCTTAAGTAGTTCTTTAATCTAAAATAAGTGAACTTTATTCATTAGGCCATATTTATATTAAAGCTCTTCAAATCCCTTTAAGCGGTAAGAAATCATCATATCTGCCATTCTTTTTATTCCCAAGTCAGACCAAGATTTAAAGTTTAGAATTTCGAATTGTACGACTCCTAGCGGAGGAAAGGATGAGATTGAGTTGTCTGAGGTAAATCTTCTTCTAATTTTGGAAGATATTTCAAGAATTCCATACACAATGGAGTTTCTGTTTAAACTTTTTTGAGGATAGCCAATATAACATTAGGTGTTCTATGTTATCACAGAACCTCTTTTCGTAGTTATACCATCCTAAATTTCTGTCTTTCTTTGTTTCCCAAACATACATATGGGCAAGCATACAAGATTCATAAAGTTCCATTAGATTGGGATAATTGAATCCATCATAGTTCATTTTTCTTTTCAATATATGTAGAGGAATTCTAGTTTTTTTGTTATGCCATACAAATTCTAAGAACATTTTATCAAATTTTCATATGCTGGGAATTGGAACTTGTAAAGGAATTGTTCTACATAAATATATCAATTTTGGTAATACATAAGCCTTCAATACATTTATTCTTCTCAACCACGATAGTTCGATTTTAGCCCACTCTGTAAGTTGTACCTTCATGTCGTTAGCAAGGCCTACATAGTTGATACTTATGATTCCATTAAAGTCTGTGGATAATTGATGCCAAGATATTCTATCTAACTTTTCCCCAGTCAAAGGCCAAATTATCTTTTAGACAATCTTAATTGATCTATTTCCAAATTAGCACTAATTATTTGTCTTTTAGATAAATTGATATTACAGTTTGAATATGAACCACATTCCGTAATAACTTGCAATAAGGCAGGAATTGAGGTTTGTGGGGATGTGAGTTGCAAAAAGACATCGTCTTGCAGATCTATTCTTATTCCTTCTATCTTATTTGATAAACGAACCATTGCGGCAAATGGTTCAATGGTTAATGTATACAATAATGGTGCTAGTGGACACCCTTGTCGAGTCCCGTTCAAAGTATTTGGAATCTAAATGTCTGCTAGATACTTTTGCCTGAGGTGAATTATATAGAGGCATTGTGTTATTAAAAAAGGCCAAAGCCTTTCAATGATTCCTCTAAAAATGTGCAATTGACCCGGTCAAAGGCCTTCTCTGCATCTAAAGATAGAATTACTGTCGGAGTAGATCTGTAACTTACCTCATAAGTAAGATTTCAAATTTTATTATTGTCTTCACCGTTTCTACTTGTAATAAACCCTGCTTGGTCTGAATGGATAAGATCAGGCATCATTTTCTTCAGTCTTTCAGCATTTTAGAAAAGATCTTTACATCTAGATTGATCAGTGAAATTGGGTTTTGATACTTCTGAAGTCTTTCCCTGGTTTCTGTATAGGAGATATTGTAGCCAGAAGCATTTCTGGGCTAGGGGCCTTCGCTTTTTTTAAATTATGGATGGTATCTCTAACTTCCAATAAACTGACAGGCTCATTTAGCCAGGTCAGTGCGTCCTCAGATATTTTTTTACTGGGAGGTTTAGTCCTGCTAAAAAAGTTCTCATTTCAGGTCTGGTCTTGATCGGTTCTGGGAGATTATAAAGTGAACTATAATAGTCCTTAAAGGCTTCACTTAATCATAATAAGACTTTATTATGTATCACTCTTTTCTTTATCCTTGTTTTACTGTTTTTTTGTTTGAGTCTATTTGTTAACTTTATTCCTACCCTATTATTACCATAATACCATTTTTGCTTAAGTGTCATTAAAGCCTATTTTTTTCTCTCAGTTTATCTTTAATGCACATTTGTAGTTCTTTTAATTGTTCCGCTACAGTAACTGATGGATTTCTATGATTTATTTTCGCCAACTGTGCAAGTTTTATGTAGAGATCTGCAGTTCCTAATCCTCTTTTATTTTTGGTCTGGATTCTAATTTTATTAGATAGCCACATAAAGTAGCCTTCATAGCACACCATAATGTTATATCTGAAACAACCTTAGTAGTATCATTTTCTTTCAAAAAGTTTTCCGCCTGACTTATTAATTCTATTTTATTTTTCTCTGAGCTTAATAAAGATTAATTTAACCGCCATTTTGTTCTAGATTTATAATTCTGATTATTCCTAACCGAAAAAAAGAGCATGATCCGACCATACTATATTGCCAATATATGGGAGGACTATATTTTCAGGGTTTTACCATCTGTTAAAAAGAAATCTATTTTTGAATATGAATGATGTACTGCGGAATAGTATGTATAATCTTTCTCTTCTGGATTCTGCATTCTCCAAATGCTCGTTCTCATACATAAATCTTGGTAGCTGCCAATGATTTTGTTCTAGCGTCTAAATTGACTCCATCCCTCACACTTTTATCTAGTCTATTATCTTGAACACAATTCATATCCCCCATAACCAAATATCCCTTTTGCAGTCTCTGTATCTTAGGCCAAACTTTCCGTAGGTATTTAATTGTGAGGTATTTGGCAAGTAAAGATTCACCAATGTATATGTCGCATCATTAAGTTTACCAATAACAATCAGATATCTACCTTCGGGGTCTTCTTCATGATATAGATATTCAAACTTAATCTCATTGCCCACTAAACTTGTGACTCCTCTTTTCTTAGCTATTTCTAGGGAAGAAAGGAATCGAAGCACATATTTTTTATATTTCCAAAATATAGCCGAAGCTTTGTTCTATTTGGAATATCATATGAAATTATAATGACTTAAATTCCCACTATATAAGGTAAAATGACAAAGCATATCCATCTTGTCAGATGGAAACTATAATCTTGTCAGATGGAAACCCAACAATGTCTTAACCTGTCTTCAAGGACTAAAGATGATCAGATGGAAGTCAAGCAACCATGTTAAAAAACACTCTTTATTAACTTTCTACTGTCCGTTGCCAAGAGGTCAAATTACTGTTTCCACTCACATCATCCTGAACCCGCATGGCATTGAGCTGTTCAAGTTTCTTTGCCCAGTATCGTGCCTCTTCTTCGGGAATATCTGAGTGGAAAAACAAAAATACAGAGTCTCTGGGGAAAATGAAAAAAAAAATACAGAAATAAAAATATGCAAATATTTTAAAGTTATAGTAGACCTTTATGACAAGCAATCATTTTATACGCAAGCTTTTGGTAAAAAAAACAAAACCCCTTTTTTTAGCTGGACTGGCATAGACTTTGTGTGCCAGGGGGCTACAGCTAATTTGCAGATATTTATGATACTGATTGGGTACAAGTGTATCTAATTTCTTTAATACAGTCTGTAAACTTAAGTAAGCAGTGACACTTCACTGCCCCGTGCACTAAATGATACACTGCTCTGGTGACATTCTGAAGATAAACAGTTAAAAGTGAGCTTACCCAAGGGAAGTTCAAATCGGGTGTCGAGTAGTATACGATGAAAGGTTGGGTCTTTGGTTCCACAAATTTCATTATCTGTCATTATGACTTGGGAGTCAAGGGTCCACCATTCTCCTGGTCCCTCCTGTTAAAGACCAGTTAAACAATTAGGTGAGGGACATAATAAACAAAGTTAAGAGAAATAGAAAATGAAAAGTTGATCAATTAAAGAGAAGTATTATTCAAGAATCATTCCAAACATTGTAACTCTTACTAGACCTCACAATACATTATTGTATGCTGGTACACATTTTGATCAGTTGGCAACTTTATTGAAAGTGGGAATATTTAATTAATGTATCTTTAAATGATCTGCCCTCTTGTATTTAAGTTGTACACAATGGCTATTTGTGCTTTGTAAAGGCTTTCTAGAGTACACATACATGAGAGAAATCCCAATATGCTCTACCTATCAAGTGATAGGAAATCCCAATATGCTCTACATATCATGCTGCATGTCCATCTGTATGAAAGCTTTAAACTATTATATTTAAACAGATACATAGTTCAACAAACATGAGCATTAATATGAATAATAATAAAAATAACAGTTAACACTAAGTTGTACCTCTGCCTCTGTAGTTCTGTAATCATTTGTATGTGTACACACTACAGCCATTAAAAGTTTGGGGTCATTCAGCTGTTTTCATGGAAAACTAGGAAATTTCACTCCAAAGTCTGAACGGTACACACGCATATAGGTAATGCATTTTGTTCTATTTTTGCACCTACATGACAAGGAGGAGATGCCTACAGGAAGTGAGAAGACTACAAAAGGTTTGTTACCTCGTTAGACTGTCGAATGTTGCTTAGTGGGATCCATACCGTCCCTATCATTGTGTCCCAGATCAATCCCTTATTCCAGACTTCCACCGTCAGACCAAGGTCTAAGCGATTGATCTCGCTGCAAACACAGATTGAATACGTAGGTCAGTCTTCGTTTACCCTTGTTTTAGCCTCATTTTTGGTACAGTTCACAAAAGATCATACTCACAACATGAAGTCCTGCTCCCAGCAGGGTAAGTTCCCCCGCACAGCGATTGTTGTGCTTTTCACATTTTGAACCTTCAGGGTTACGTAAGCATTAAACTTTTCTGCAAAGGGAAATCCAGACTTAAGGAAGTTCTTGCACAGTTACTTCAAGTATGTTATTGTCATTTTAGTCAAATTCATCGTATCTGACTATTTATTTTAATTATTGATGATAAATAACTAATATATAAGTTCCATGACTGCTGTGTGTCCAGTCATTTTCAGTTTAGGAGACACTGGTTTATCAATAACACCAACACAATCGCCATACATTCATGATACCTGTAACATGTGCATGTATGTGCAGGTCACAGTACCAGTATCTAATTTACATAATAATAGCAATTTGTAATCAAAAATATTTTACCTTGCGCGCCATCAAATTGCGCTTTTTTCACTGGAAAAAAAAGAAAAAGTACTGGTTAGCAAAAGGGTAAAAAATAATGTTTGAGTTACAGTATCCAACGAGGATGTAATATATCTGCAAGCAAAATCTGTCATATCTTACAGATTATCATACCCTCTACAAATTTAGGTTGTAAGCTTTCATTCATTAATGTGAGGAGGGAGTAGGTGATGAGTGATCTCCCTATTTACACTCAGTCACCCTGAGTGGGCATACAGTTCTCTACCTTCATTTACCATGGGTGAACGCCTAAGATAATAAATGAAATGTTTAGTAAGCCTGTTGCATTGTAAAAATCCAGATGTATTAGCATTGTTACCCACAAAACTGGTAAACATTTTAACTCCCTCCGCTCACTTCACTATGAATTTTAACATTGCCAAAATCAACAATTTTGCCTTTCTTCCCAACTGCCAATAATTTCTAACCGTGCAAAAAGTGCAGGAAAAGTTATGTATTCTATTTGCTGAAATCTTTCAAACAACATTGAAAGATTTCAGAATCATTTTCCATTTCCATGGCAACGACCTCAGCATCAGTGCCAGCTTTCTTTTCATATGACAAGTATGCATTCGTTTAAATGGGAACAAGGCGAATTTTTATGTGATTAACATTAGCTTTATACATTTCTATTTCTACCATCTCCTTCCCATCTCTTCCTACTCCTCAAATACAGTATATATACCATAAAATCTCAGGTACAATACGCGTCTGTGTATAATACAAGTACAAATGTACCCTAAGTTTCTAGGAAAACATTGAGTACATGTGTATAATACACACCCATAACAACTTAGCTTCACACGTACTTTACATATACATGTACATACTTACATATATAAACTCACTCCATGTATCAGACACATCTACGTTTAGGGCCTCCTCCCAGCTTACCTACATTTGTAGGCCCAGGAGGAGACTTTTCCTTTGTTGCCCAGCAGCTGTGACAGGTATGGTCTCCTGCGCCATCGTAGTCCTCTGCCTGCGCTTGAGTGCTAGTAAATGACATCACATCCTGTCGCTCTGACTCACCACTCTTACTCTGTACATCGGCATTTCCTCAGTCACAGCACACTGACTTGAGTCTGAGAGGCGGGATGTGATGTAATTTCCTGGTGCTCAGAGGCATACAGCGTTGCAGACATGTTTTTGTTTTTTTCAGTTTTAAGTACTTGTGTATACTTCACATACCACTTTTCATGACTCTTAAAAAGGAGGTAAGCTGTGCATATTACATAAACTGCCTCCTGTTACAGACAAAAATATTCAAGTATTGACTCATCGGTCCAAAGCACCTGCTGTCATTTTTCTGCACCCATATTCATGTGTCTTGGTGAATAATTGAATCACTTGGCCTTGTTTCCACCTATGAGGCTTTTTGACTGCAAATCCTCCATGAAGACCACTTCCGACAAGACTATTCCGAACAGTAGATGGGTGTACGAGGGTCTCACTGTTTTCTGCCAATGCTGAGGTGATGGCACCGTTGGACATCCAGTGTCATTTCCTTAGCCAGCCACTGTGTCTACGGTCTTCAACATTGCCCTTTTCTTTGTGCTTTTTCAAAAAAGCTTACACAGGACATCTGGAAACCCCTGTCTAACTTGAAACTTCTGCCTAGGAAAGACAATGCTGATGCAGTATAACTACCTTGTGTCATGTTGATGTGCTCAGTCTTGCCATGTATTTTTTTTTACATCAAGCTGCCTTCAGCAACCTCACTTTGTTAGTGTGTTTGGCTGTGCCACAGCTAAAGTGGAATCCTCTTTTCACAATTCAGTCACAAGGGTACAAAAAGCATTCAATGCAGTGTAAATATGAATGGAACTAAAGCTGGCAATGGGTATATGCCCAGTAACCACTCACCCGCAGGGGTTGAGACCCAGAGTTTGTGTGTACATTGCTCATTTCCAAACAGATAAATATAACATAAAGCAATGTCCGAGGACTAAGCAATAGTAAATAGCAGACAAGCCATGGGTCCTTAAATAGGCAGCATACTGTAATCAATACTGGAAACTCATGAGCCAGGGTAATACAAGAATAAAGAGCACGCACACTCAATCACAACTGAAGCTACTGTTACTGGTCAAGAATCTGACCAAATAGCATTTGCATTCTACTGGATAAGTGGCCAATTAATCAGGTATTTGGATACAGGTATCTGCTGTTAATATAAGCTCTGCAACCTATATGTTCAGTGTCAGTGGCTGACATAAAATGGACAGAAGAAGTATGGGTATTAAAGTACTTAGTGAGTACATTAAGATGCATTCTTTATAATGTTAAAATATAAAGAAGAATTGGAGACACTAATACACAGACATAGAGTCATGACATTTATATGACATTTTGTGTTGATGATAAAATGTATGAAGACTAAACCTTTCCAGCAAGTACATAGCCACAGGCTACAACTGCAAAGGGCCTTTAATAGCACAATACCCTAAGGGAAATAGACATTCTGTAACCCAACACATTTAAACAACATAAGTCAAATAATGTTTGAAATAAATTGTTACGCAACATTTTACCAAACAAAGTTTAGTACAATGCATATTTCTAGAAAAAAATATTTATTCCATAGCTGTGAACGCATTAGGGCACTTTCACCTTTTTTTAATCGCACCATACTGGTTCCTTATTGTTGTGCCTGTGGTAAACAACAGAATAGCTCAGTCTTAATTGCCTTGGACCCTTTGACTAATAAAAGTCTATGGAAGAACAGACTTCATTATAACACCGCTTAGGA
Source organism: Spea multiplicata (assembly GCA_009364415.1). NCBI lineage: Eukaryota > Metazoa > Chordata > Amphibia > Anura > Pelobatidae > Spea > Spea multiplicata. Next base: position 48,147 of record VKOC01004367.1, read on the forward strand.
GATTTTCAGTAACAAAGTGGAATAAAACCATTTTTTGCCAATGTTAAACTACATTTCTGTATAGAGCACTGTATGTTTTGCTGAAGGAGAAAAATATTTTTCCATGGGCTTACCTCTTTAAATCTATAAGCTGTCTAAATGCATAATGTGCATAGCAATCAAAACGTAACCAACAGGACAACCTACATGACATTATCCAGAAAATACAACACTATCCTAACAATCTCTC
>VKOC01004368.1:0-12768 GCA_009364415.1 Spea multiplicata
GGTCGCCTTATAATCGAACAAATGCGGTATAGTTTTGACAAGCATTATATCTCTAGCTAAATAGTCATTATACTTCTAGCACCTCCTGAAAATCTTGTTCACAAATGAGGAATATCTTGCCCTGAATGATGCCCTGGGATTACCTATTCCACAAACTAGAATACACAAATTCCAAGTAAACAAGCAGTATTGTTAAAATATAGAAGGCAATGAAGTTAGCACCAAAATATCAGTGGACCGAAAATGGCATTATTGGCAAAATGTCAAAATTAATAAAAAAACAAACAAAAAAACCTGCAGCCAGGGCTGTCTTTAACACAGGGCTCTTGTTCTGCCCAGGGGGAAGCAGGACCCCAGCGGAGTCACATGAATTTATATCACATGACCCGGCTCTGTTCCTGCTTCCCCCCTGGCTGGGCATCTATGGGTGTACACCTCTTCCCCTTGGAAAAGAGCAAAATAAGTTAGCATAAGGGAATAAGTTAGCATTCTGTTTTTCCCCTCAACATAAATTGACTGTTTTAACCACCATCGTAATGTCTTCCGCTATGGGGCACGTGAGCAGACATAAATGAAAGCAGTAAATTGTAATCTTAAATCTGCGAAGAGATCCCTTAACCAGGTTGAGAATTAAGGTCCAAGCTTGGCTTTGTAACAGAACAGCAACGTGCAAAGAAGAGAGAAATGCACCTCCATGGTTCTTTATTTTAGGCATAAGAGATGTAGACTTTAGAACTGAAGGACACTGTGTTGGGTTTATTGCACTTTCCAAAAAAAAAAAAAAAAAAAATCTGGCTACAGCACTGCAGGGAGTCAAGAGCCTGCTCAGAGAACAACATCAAGTTAAACTAATCATCCATATGAGAGTTTGAGCAATTAATTTGATAGAAAGCTGACAAGTGAGCGCCAAGCCCTTACATTGCTTAGTGGGGAGGATTTCAACCTCCTTTTCCCGATAAGCTATGGTTATGAAGGTTCCCTGCAAAGGATTCTTGGGGGGGGTGGGGGGTTCACAATATAGCCTCAGATGTGAGGAAGTTATTCACAACTTAACTTAAGATTCATGAAGCCGCTATGAAGAAAGCAGTAAAAGAGTGAAATCTGACAATGTTGGCCTTATTATAGCACGGCCTGAACAGCTGATCACATATTTTAGAAGTTAGCAAGGATGGAGCCTGCAGTTGTCAGACTTCAATCTAATCACATATAGAAAATATAGTATGACTTAATGGCGAGGGCCGAGTAGTTACATATTCAAGTGCAGCTTCAGGGGGGGGGGGGGGTCACATAGACACGTAAACATTTATTATAGTTTGTGTTTGGGCAGAGAATATGTTTTTAATCATGATTATCTCCATTCTCTATTAAAGACAATTGAAAATAAAGGGAACAGGGTTATCAAAATAGTAACATCTGCTCACCAAGTAGTATCATGGTACAGAAACATGTAATTCTAAAGGCCTGGAACTGAACACTAACATTCAGTCTCCTGCAGGAGCAAGACGTCTACCCTGGCTGTCCGGAACTAATTGACTGCCTTCCTCAGTTTCATTTGACTTTTAAGGTCCTTACTAACTAAAAATTAAGCAGTGTCACATGGTTATGACAGAAACATATCCAGAATGCAGTATAAAGCAACCTTAATTTACTGAAAGGGCAAGCAGCCGCAATGTGTCAGGTAAAACCAAACACCAAGCTGCTGTTAATCCTATGTACGTAGATTCATGAATGAGCAGGTAGCGCGCATGCTATACACAATAAGACGCATGTGTCATTGGAATAATAGTGACTAATGACTATAGCCATACAAACTTCCCTACACATCTTGGCACCTCCAGGCTGAAAAAATAAACAACTTCGAAAATATCAAATAAACCCAAGGTTGCAATTAACTTTTCTCATTTATATCTGTGTAATGGAAAAACGCATTAGCACTTGTCACTGAGCATATTGTTTTGGCATTCTCAGTAGACAGAGTAACATTTTTTCCTGGATGGTGGATCCGAAAAGACGGCACAGCTCCATATCCATAGGCTCTTCCTAAAGATTACGGTGTTGGGGAAATATAACTGGTTTATGCGCGTAGACAACCGTCGCTGCTACGTGGGACTTCCACCGGGGCTTCTACGACTCCGGTAGGCCGCACCACGCCGGTAATCAGTCATAGAAGCCCTAGTGGAAGTGCCGGCAGCAGCGGAGGTTGTCCGCGCACATCGTGCAGACGTCTACTGGCAGCCAGAGAGGAGGATCAAGGTCTCCAGCAGCGCTGCGGGGGACCCTCCTCTGGCAGCCGGTAGACATCTGCGTGATGCGCGTAAACAACCTCCGCTGCTGATGGCCAGTACTGCCTCCAGGGCTTCTATAACTGAACACTGGCGTGAAGTGGATCTTGATCCTAGTCTTGTACTCGGACCTCTATTTGAGGTCTGATTATCAGATGACCTCGAATATTAGAAGCATTTGCTCTGAAAAAAAACCTCATCTTATAATCGAGCCAATACGGTAACTACAACAAATAACCTTCAAATGTGATGAAATCTCACCTCATACAATAGAGTTGACATGTTAATTTTACCATATACTTCATCGTATATTACATTTAGCAATATTAAAATAGAAAACCGTGATCCTTAGCACTGCTTCTACATCACTTTGTAAAGCAATAACGGTTAAGCTAGCTCCAGCAGCTCTTGCTTTGCTTGTGTTTTCCCCTCAGCATCTTCATTTACGACTTCCCTGCCAAGTAATTATTCCCACTACAAGTGAGAATCCTCTATAAGTTAGGATCCAGGGGCTATCAGTATCTCTCCAGGAGACAGCTAGCATAACGGTAAGCAACTGGTCAGCAGGAATACAAACAAGTGGGAAAAAGATAAATGTAGGGGGCTAAAGGCCAAAGTCAAGATACCTACATGTTGACCACTAGACCCTCAGGCACAGCAGATCAGAAGCTGAGGTTTTGCAGCAGTTTAGGTTGAGGGATTTTGTGGGGGGGGTGGATCCTCGAGAGTCCTGTATCACTTTCTCCTTTGTACGGACTTTATTAGGCCATGCCTCAGTCATTATGATGGGTTCACTGCAAACAACATGTGGTATTGGTGGTTGAAAAGAGCAAGAAAAGTTCTTGCATTTATGAATGAGGTAAACAAAACTAAAACCCCTGCCACAGGAGTTTCTAAACATTACTCCTAGATAATGTACCCAAGACCGTTTTCTATCAAATTACGGCAAACATTAAGTTCCTGCATTTCCACCTGCATATAAGAGGCTTCAGCTTCTCGGGAAGCACGCCAGCCTTACTAGTCTGTCCAAATAGTGGGTATACCTTATGTGGACGAGAACACAACAATTTGAAATTTAGGAAAGTAGCTTTAGCCACCTTGTCTGCGACATACCCAACCTCCTGACAATGGGAATAGGGATAGTCTCCAAACTTCCTGTTACTGCCCAGGTCTAAATGTTTCCCTTAACACCTAAATATTATAGGAGTGAACATGCTACCCCACCTCCATATAAGAGAGAACTTCAAATATTTTAATCCCTGGTCAATGAAGATATATACAGGTGCTTATACATAAATTCACCATCTATGATTTAATCAAGGATATGGTGCATAAGCTACAAAGCCATTGGTATCCTTCAATAGATCACAATTATGCATGTTCAAAATGCTGCCACTGTCAGACTGAGGAAGCCCATGTGTGCGTTAATCATGTCTCCTTACATACTTCTACCAGTACAGATCTGCCCTACCAAACGCCTCAGACCAAGAAATGTTGATTTCCTCCCCCTTTTATATTCCTACTAATTGTTTTTTTCATTCTGTTCTCTCACCTTTAAATAATATTTGACTTGCTGACATGCAGTTGTTACTTGCCTAAAACATTACAGTGCCTCTGACCGCTTGTCTTCTTCACATGTGACCATTGCTCTGTGGTCCAGTTCTCATGCTCACATGACCACTGTAGGAGCTTTCGGCAGTGGAAAGCGGTCAGTACGGGCACTCTGACTGGTCTGCAGCCCCATATGCAACAAACTGCCATGCACCGTGTGTTCCGACACCATTCTATCAGCACCAGACGGTTCATCGTTTTTCCTTCCTTGGACCATTCTTGATAGTTAGCAACATCTTGGCTGCAGGCCATGAACTACTTGCTGTTTTGGAGATATCGCAATTTGGCCCTTATCCTTACGCTTACACTTGCCCACTTTTCCCCTTCACTTTAAAAATCAAACTTAAGGACAAAATCTTCACTTGCTGCCTAATATATCCCACCCACTGACAGGTGCCATGATAACAAGATTATCAGTGTTATTCACGTCATCTGTCAGTGGTCACGTTATGGCTTTTTGGTGTGCCGCCTATCTCCACATCCCATTGCTTTGGGAATGTCCGGTACTCCAGCAGACTACAACTCACGAAGCCATTTGGAAACATGCTGTATGACAGCTATAGTTGTCAGATGAAGTAGCAGAAGGTGAGAGAGAAAAAAAAAGTTATTTTATGCACCTGTCACTTTTACCCTGAAAGAAGAAACATTTTCCATAGGCAATCAGAATAATCCCTTGATCATGAATTTACAAATTACTTACAAATTTAGTTCAAAAAGTGCCTACCCCAAAATGGCCAATAGTTATCCATATGCAAAAATCCCCGAAAAGAATAATGAATTTTCAACAAATGCTTCCAATATTTTCTACAATACACTGACTTGACACTGGGTAGCGGCCCTCTAATGCTGTGTCTTGAAGTAGACATGGAGGTTTAAGTAGTAGGAATATATAATGGGGGAAAAAAAACAGCACTTCAAACTGTCCGTCAGGAAAGCCAGATGTCGGTTAATGGGTATCATGTAACATCATGGCATTCTTAATGTAACATTTCCATAGCATTTATTGTTTTATATAGGGCCATCTTATTCCACTCCAGCGCGCTAGAATTATGATTGCGCTAAAAGCTATTTTATCACCACAAAAGCTGAAATATAACACCATACGTTCTTATTGCATGTGTAATTTACAGTGTCAAATAATCATTACACCTGATGGACTGCAAGGTTTTCTTTTAAACCAAAGAATGCACTTTAAAAGTACTCTGTAGGTGTATTAAAAAAATTAAGTACTTAACAGAGGTAGAAGCTGCAGCTGCTCTCCCTGGTCCAACAATTCTTGCCACTGGTTCGCTGCTTAAAGCAGCCAATCAGAAGCAGCAAAGCGTTCCCACTGAAGTCAATGGTTGACATCCCAATGCCGGAGCTAACCGGCAGAAAGTATTTCATGTGCATGGGGAGCGGGAGAGGCATGTGAGGGGCTACATTTGAGGGGGGCTACATGGAAGTGCATCATACATTTAATAAGCCATTCAGCATGTGGGTTCTACTCATGTACGCGTGTTGTGGAGATTCAGAACACATTTGAGAGCCACTGCTAGGTCTTATATTGTCTAGATTTTAATTTAATGCCACAAAGCAAAATGTTTACATGCGCAGATTGAGGAGAAAAAACATTAGACATGTCACACAACATGTAGTATTTACTTGCTATTCGAGGTTAATTGTTTTTGAGCTGCCAGAAAGTAACCCAAACCAAGCACGGCATAGGCTTCATTGACAAGGCAAAACTTTTGACGTTAACTAAACGATGTTCAACCACCATTTCAAAATATTCTGTCAAATTACTCTAGCAGCTGGGCAAAGGGACAGGTCCTAATTTTTAGCTGCATTTAAGGCAGTGAGTGCCGCCTAGGAGAGTAAAAAAAAAAAAAAAAAAGATTAATCTCTTGGCACCACCATTGCCCTGGTGAACAATGACTACAATATAATCCTTCTGCTAAAGTGGGATTGGCTGATTATTACATTGCCACGAAAAGCGGTAAACAGCATGGCCTGCGTGTTAGGTTATAATACATAAGCATTCGCTTTTACGTTGGGCAGATAATACACAGCAGAGTTAACCGCCTTTGCGGGCAGCTCGCAGACACGGGTGGCACTGTCGTGAAGATGACCGTAAGCATTTCCCAAGACTCCCGACGAGCATTAAATAAAACAACTTTGCCGTTAAATGACTGTTCCTCACGCAATGACCTAAATTACTCCCAATCCGACCGATTAAATTTCCTTGTAGCATTCTCACCTTCGCTTCTACTAGCTCTGCCGCCATCTTGGCATCCAGCGTCCCCCGCGCCGGCCGACGCCGGCTTACGTAATCAAATTGCTCATTCTGTGACCAATCCGTAGAAGCGCCTCCCTGAGCCCGGGTCCGACCTCGTTTCCCTCGCGTATGCATTTCCAGCAGGCGCATTTCCGCCCAAAGGCATGTATTTTATTTCCTCTAGTTTGGAAAGGCGACCAATAAAATGAGCATATTGAGAACGTTTAAATAGTAAAGGATCTTCTTCCGATGCGGGATATCCCGCAGATGGCAAGAAGCCTGGGCGTTGATGAAAAGTTCGTTGGTTGGGTTGCACACAGGATGTGATTTTGTGAAAAAAAGACGCTTCCGTTCGTTGCAATACTTATTTGCCTAAACGTTGCTCGTGACTGACATTTCGTAGGTGGTGCTTTGTATAACATTTGGGAACATAATCTGTAGCAAGAAAAGAGTAGAAATACATATATATATATATATATATATAATAACACATTTTTTTAAAAAATATTATATAAAGAATATATATTTAAAAAAGATCATGAAAAATGCCTCATCGTTCACTGCTGCTACATGTATGAATGGAAAAAAAAAATTTAGGTATCTGCCAGGATTTTGTAAACATCCCAATTGCCTGAAGGCTAAATTAAAAAAAGAAACATTTCCCGCCTAATTTTTTAGATTTTTTATGATTTGTCATATGCAAGGAGTTGTAGTGCCTAAAGAAAAGTTGAACTATAAAGTTTTAAAAGTTTTTTGGAAAGTTGACAAATATTTTACTAGGGTAATTTTAACACTGTTTGTGCAACCATGTTAGTGGCAATCTGTCAAGCATTGCAGTATAAAAAAAATCTCAATTTTTGGTTTTTACAAATACATTATTTCAGAAGCTTTTCTTCCCAGTGTACGTTCACCACAATAGCCCACATGCATGGATATGTCATGTTTTTTGGAGGTTGTGGGCTACAATTGGAACATGCACATTTATTTTCAAAAATTTGTTTTCAGGAAAACCATTTCTTCCAAGGTCATATCCAACACATACCCTACAAAAAGAATACAAATATGGCGGCGCAACTTACTGTTTGGAAGGAATTGTAAAGTCTGTGATATTCAGTCATAAGTAGCAAGTGTGACATATCTTAGGCCTTCATAATTTACAAGAAATTCATAAATGCATGAATTATTGCTGTGGCGAGCACAGGAGGGACGATACAATGAATTTGACTGAAATTATTTTGGCCGATATGTTTCCACAACACAAGGGGGAGGTCACTTATGGTTCCTATAGGTACACCTTCCCTCCGCTTATACCACCTCTGGGCCGGCTTGGAAACTCGAGATGAACTGGGAAAGGTATAAAGTTAATGGGAGGAAATTAGTCAGTGTGCTTACTAGGGGCCAAGATCTTATTTTGAGTAAGTCGCTATCTTTCCTTGCCGGAGCCCTACGGACAGAAAAACTGTTATTTTACCACTCAAGTGAGTAGTTAGGTTTTCTGTAATTTCTCCTTTTTATTTTTATCTGTTTGGTGTAAATAATCTTATCATCTTTTTTTGGATTCACTGTGACTATTTTTTGTTCATAATAAATATTCCTTTATTAAGTTCTGCCTTTTTCTGGTAAAGACTCACGTTACCCGATTAGACCATTTTATCGGTAATTTGAAATCACCTAATTATTGTGTTAAAATATATTGTATGGGTTTTTGAGTCTAATTTGCTTGGGGGACCAAGGCACCCCATTTATAAATTGCCTTGGTTGTGGCAGTGTTATGATATTAGTTATATCATTATAGTTAATTGCGGGTGGTATTAAGGGTGGATATTTTTATAACTATTTCCGGTCTAGGGCAGATAGATAGTGAATTTTAATCCTTTAACCACCAGAACTAAGTCACGCGCACGCTTGGAGTAGGGTACGTTTGTGACATCTTCCTCTATCTCCTTTCACTTTATCTCTCATCTCTTTCTCTATCTCCTTTCACTTTATCACCCCCATTTGTCCGCATCTCTCCTCCTCCTGATTATCTCTCCCTTTACTCATTATCTCTCCCCTTTCTTCCTTTCTCTGCAATATTTCCCCATCTCTAATTCTTCTCACTTTCCTCCTATTTCCTTTTCATTATCTCACCCTTCTCTCTCCATTTCTCCTCTTTCTTTCTTTCTTTCTTTCTCCTTATTATCTATTTCCCTTATCTTTCTCTTTGTCTCTCCATTTACTTACTATCTCTCCCCTTTCTCACTATATATCTCATCCTTTTTCCCCATCACATACCTTGCTGAGGGCCCGTGGTGGAAGCGCGAAGCCTCTGTCTAACTGCTCCATCGAGCCTGACTTTGGGAGGGGCACTCATACTAACACACAACTAGACATATATATCCAGACACTTGCACTAACGCACACAGACGCCAACACAACTAGACACTCAGCACTAACACACACAGACACTTGAAATTAACAAACATCCACACAAACTAACATACACACTCATACACACATATATACTAAGACAAATAAACACACATACACACACATACTAACATATCTAAACACTTACAATAGCATACCCAGACAAAGACGTGGGTATGCCACACACTAATATGCCCAAACACACACTTTCACTAACATACCCAAAGACGCATATTCATAAACTAAAATATCCATGCACAATAACATACACACACACACTGACATACTCCGATACACATTTACTAATGTACCCAAAGACATCTGTTTGCACACAAACATACACACACTTTAACTAACATACCCAGCTATACATGCTAAAATACCCAGAAACCCATTCTAATATATCCAAAGACAAATGTTTACATACTAACATACCCAAGCAAACACGCATGCACACCTAAGCAGACACTAACATACATACCCACATGCGAGTTGGCATGCTACCCTTGTGGGGTCATGCAAAGCTATGTTGCGTGACCCCGCCTCCTCCTGCCTTGATGTGTTGAGCTTCCCTGCCACCTTACAACCCTCCCCTAACAGCGACCCAGAAAGCTTGCTGTGACAGAATGACCTGTCATACAGGGCCCCAAGGAACTCAGAGATGGCTCCAGCCCGGCTAAAGGGGATTAAAGGTTGGGTTTATCAATAAACTGTTCATTCCTGCTGTACTCAATTCAAGGTAGTTGTGTGTTTACTTATTGGGTACACATAGCATAGTTCCAAGGTGCGCATGCTGGCTGGTGCTGGAAGTGATTCCGAGGACAACAGGAGGATACATGTGGGTGATCTCTGGGAGTTAATACAGTTCTCTTGGTGAACACGTTACATTGGCGGCAGCGGCGGGAACCTCCTTGCGAACGTCCCAGCGGAGTGCCAGCGGGTGTAACAGCAGCAAGCCAAAGATGGTTCCAGCACTACAGGACGTGTTGGTGTACAGCAGAGTCTCAACTTACATAAATGCTTGGATGGAGGCTCTCAGAGTGGACCAGGGTGTCCGGGGAATAGTCCTCCCATCTTCCAAGGAATGGTACGTGCTACAACTAGATTGGCGAATGCACTACCTGGGAGAGCAGCCTCAAGAGGACTTGGTGGCTGAGTTGGAGAGGTTGCTTCTACTTGAAATTACTGTGGATTGTGGATACCGGGCCCTGTATTGGCAGGACTTGCAGTGGTGTCCAGAGCTGAAGGATAACTACATGCCAGAGGGCGATAACTTTGGCGGCCCGGGATTGATAATGGAAAGCCTACAAGAGGACCAAGAATTTGGGAGCCCATCAAAATACCGGTGCGAGGAGATCCGGGAGTTCAGGGAAGGGATTCTCACAGATGTGCCCTGTTACCTGCCCGACTTGTGGGCTGATTTCGATTATTTGGTTTGCCAAGAATGGTTCCTGGAGCAGGCCTACCGAGAACTCTTTGACCATGCTCAGCAGTGTGCCCCAGTGGATCCTGTGAGTATTGTGCCCCCACCAGAAACACAAACATCCGAGCAGAGAGCAACTGGCCTCTGCTCACTCCCTTCCCTCACCCACAATATGGCCCAGAAACTGACCAAGACCCCCCTTGCATGTCCCAGCCAGATCCCCCAGCTGAACTGCTGGCTTCGAGGCAGAGTGCTGCTGGACTCTGACCACCAGTGTTCCCTCTAAGCTGTGCGCTTGTGCGCGCGCACATAACTTTTTGAGGGAGCGCACACGTTATAACATTGTGCGCACAGTACCTAACGGAGAGCTGGGGGGGCGGGCAGTCCGTCCAGGGTGTTCCTGGCACTCCTCCAGAGACGGACATTAATGTCCGCCGCTGGAGGAGCAAGCTCGGTTGGGGAGATCAAAAATCTCACCCCAACCGGCTTAAAATCAATCAAGGGAGACCTCCGATCCTGCTCCCTTGCTATGCGCGGCAACTGATGCTGTGCGTCGGGATTTGATGTCAGATCCCGGCACACAGCACTGAAGCCACGCCCACCTTCTTTACTGCACCGGAAGGACAGGACAGAAGAAGAAGAGGAAAGGTAGGAAAACATTATGTATATGTATTTATATATATGTATGTATATATGTGTATGTGTATATATGTGTGTATATATATGTGTGTACATGTGTATATGTTATGTGTGGTGTAATAGTTATAATAGTTAAATATGTGTGTATTATATATGTATAGTGTGTATATATTATATATATATTTATGTATATGTGTGTGTATATATATATGTATATATATGTGAAGAACCCTGTCTGATCTTCACTGTTATTATTATTATTATATTTATGTGTACCCGGTTTGAATGTGGATTCAGCTCCAGCCTTCAAAGAGACGATCCTATAATCTGGCTGGGGCTCTTAATCAGCCGTCACAGCCCTATCTGCCCAGACGGCACCCGCACTACAGGGGGGATAACACAGGTGGGGGAACCCATTGTATCCCTTAATCCCCTCACCTGATACATCCCCTGTATACCGATGGGATTTGTGAGGGGATGTGGCTGATGGGATTTGTGATGGGATGTGGCTGATAGGATTGGGGGTTGGGTTTGGTGCACAGTGAATGGAGATTGTATATAAGTTCTGTGTGTTTGTAATAAAGAGAGTTCTGTTTTTAACCTCAAAGCATGAAGTCCTGTCTCATGATTGAGGGAAGTGCTGGTCTGTGACTGCTTTCTTCGGACAGCCACAGCGTGTCCGCTTACTGGGAGAGGGAAGGAGCTGACGGGCGGATGTGTCCAGTCTGGGGCACAGGACGATCCGTCACATTGGTGGCAGCGGTGGGAACTGCTCCTTCCAGACCAGAGCGGACCAAAGCAACTAGCCACAGAACAAAGTTATACCCTGGCGAGGAAGAGCCAAACGGATCCACAGATGGAGTGGAGTGAACAGTCACCGGGATGCGGGGTGACTTGGAGGGGAGTCGAGACCCTCGAATCGGAGACTCCAGTATGGGAGTTTGAGAGACGGACCCGAGCCCGGCTCGTGAGATGGAGAGCGGCCCTAGAAAAGTGGAGCGCCCACCAAGGTACACATCTGCCCACCCTAGAACAACGAATCAGGGACCAGGTGAATGGGAGGCTCTACTTGTTCGGGGGACCTGCGTCTCCAGGTGAGGTTGCAGAGCTAGAGAGGCTGGTCCGACAGGAGATTGGGCTCGAAGAGGAGTACCGAGCCATATACTGGGAAGCCCGAGGCCCGCAGCGAAAATCCAGAAAGCCCCATTCTCCGGAAGGGATGGATGTTGGCGGGCCTGGCCTGTTGTGGGAGGCATTCGAGGAAAGGGGTTTCTTTGGCAGTGGCAACATGGACCGATGGTGGGACATTAATGACAAGCGCCGTAGAGCCCTGCCGCCCACTGCAACAAGTGAACTCAGCCAAGACCTTGAGAGACTAATAGACAGAGAATGGTGCCTCGAGGCAGAATACGTGGCGCTATTCGAGGGGAGCTACGCCCTGCAGTGTGAGCCGACCGATGTTACAGAGCAAGCTCCGGAGGCCGCTCACTGTAATTGGCAAGCCTCCGGACTTGAAGGTTCAGCCACTCTGCCCCTGGCATTGCAGCCAGAGCCCGAAGAGGTGAAAGTGGGCAATCACTTTTGGGAGGAAGTCTTCCGGGTGATTATGGACCGCATGCAGTCGCCGGAATTTGAGGCAGCGGTCTATGGGTTTCCACTAGAGGCGGCAGAAGCGCAGACAACAGGGCAGAGGGACGCTGTTCTCTGCCCAGCACCATGCGCCCCTCCTACTCCGGCTGAAGTGCCGGCAGCGGGGCAGAGTGCCGCTGGCCTCTGCCCGCCCCACAGTGAAAGGTCCCTGCCTGCTAGCAGGGACCCACCAGGGCAGTGCGACGCGATCCTCTGCCCAGCACCGCAAAATGCCAGACCGGCAGAAGAGCCGGCCACGGGGCAGAGTGCTGCTGGCCTCTGCTCATCCCCCAGCACAGTGTTCCCGCCGGCTAACGAGGACCAACCAGAAGTGCTGGCACCCGGAGAGGGAGTCGCTGACCTCTGTCCTGCACCAGCAATCCTCGCTGTGGCTGAAACGCCGGCAACAGGGCAGAGTGCTGCTGGCCTCTGCCCGCCCCACAGCGAAGGGTCCCCACCTGCTAGCAGGGAACCACCAGCGGAAGAGCTGGCCACAAGGCAGAGTGACGCTGTTCTCT
>VKOC01004372.1:0-23167 GCA_009364415.1 Spea multiplicata
CTCAGACAGCGCTGGGTTTGTATGTAATGTAAGGAAACTCCCGGATGCACATTATTAGACCCAGGTCAGATATGGCCGGGTTTGCATGTAATGTATGCTCTGTACGTTCCGTATTAGTGAGTATAAACACTTCTGGAGGTATGTCTTTGCCCTCTGTGTTGTGCTGCCTCCGTTCCCCTCCCAGCCCCGGTGTCACAATGATTAATCGCAGTCCCAGGCTGGGGTCAATTAGTGAGGGTCAGGTGGCATCAGAGGGTTAGGCTCATCTCTTTATTGAGCACCATGTTTTAACACACACTGTCACCCCTCAGCATGATTTATGGCCGGTCCACCTCACTATGTACCTCCGCTGCTCCACTCCACCTCCCTGCTGTCCAGGGCTCGCAGCTAATTATGCACCGGCCGGGGCAGACGGGAGCCACAAGCAGAAAGGAGGGTATAGATGGGGACAGGCAGTGGGAGAAAGGAACAACAAGCAAAGGCAGCAGGCAATGCAAGCGAACCAGAAAGAAAGTATATAATCAAGTGGAGTAAATTCTTTGGGGAATATGTACTACGCTTTTATCAGCTCGATAAACCGGTGACCGGGTCCTCCCTTTAACCATCTAGTCTATATATCTCTCTAATAAAAACACTGGTGGACAAACAAAATGCACAGGCTATATGTTGTGTTAGTTCTGCGAAAAGTTGTGACAAAAGCGAACAAAAGGGAATTGAAGTTAAGCAAGTTGTTGAAGACAGAATGGAAACCACAGAAGCCGCTGACCTGCTATATCTATGCGTTTACCTTTAACCGCCACTTTCAGTAGACAAGATGTTTAGTAGATAGGACCTTGCAAGGGACCTCCGAGTTACCTGTCCAGCTTCAATCGACAGATCATTACCAAACAGACACTACAAAGGTGTACAAACACTTAGACATTATTGTTACAGTAGACAAATTATGTGCTCTGCGCGAAAAGGTCTCTAGTGTCAATTTTCCTGAGAGCCTGGCGAGTCTGCACCCAAACCATCAAAATACATCGGACCTTTCTTTCAACAGCCTTACGTGTTACAGGAAAGCCCCTCTCCAGCAGAGGACTAAACTCTAACCCCTTTGAGAATAACCGAATTTAGGCACTTAGTGTGGTGTTTGACTTTTTAGGTTAAAAACAATGTATCGGACAAACTCCTCCGGCATTGGGAAAGCTTCTAGCATTGTAGTTGTTGCATGTACTTTTGTTTGATACGTATTTGGAATGGAATTGTGATATTTTCTGGAAGAGGCCATGTAGATATTAATGTATTGGCTTAATATGGTGAGGTATGATTCCACCATGCAGCCGATGGACCCACAGTAGCATGGCAATTTAGGTTGAAAATAATAATTGTTTATCAAGTTCAACCCTTTGTTGATCCAGAATAATGTCTCAATATTGCCATGAACTGTGCAGGTTCCTTTGGAGACATCAAATATGGAGGATCCATACTGGGGATGACGAGTGAGGTGACTGCTAACTTGATGAATTTGATGGCAGAGAAGAACCCTTTGGCTTGCTTGCACAAACCATAAATCATATTCAGTCCTTGGTCTTGATTTATTTTCTGAATAGTAGATTAAGGCCACATCTGAGCATCATACCATAGTCACTGTATGGAGGTGAGGTATAGCTAGATAATATTTTTTTTACCTAAGTACCCTGATAAGAACATTCTTCCTGGATTCTTCTTGTGTTGCTTCTGTTGAGACCAAAACCGCACCGGTTAAGTAAAATGCTGCAGACCTCTAATGTTCCCTTTGCATGAGGGGCTCTGGAGACATTGGAAATCTGTTGCGTTGATATCTCCTCATTTCGGTTTTCCCTTTAGAGATCTCTTGATAATAGAGTCTTGCACCACTCTTCCATGTTTAGGGTCATGGCATCTTTTCTCAGATCATTCGCTATGTGACACATCATGAAGACTGATTAGACCCTATGATGCTGTGGAGTTTAAGGGATTAAGTACATTTGGTGCTAGGTACATAAAATGTTTGGGGTCACTTATTTGTTTTTCAAAGAAAAGTGAATTTTTGTCCATTAAAGTAACATGAAACAGATGAGAAATCCAGCTGGAAACAGCTGATTTGTAATGGAATATGTTCATAGGCGTATGGAGACCCTTTATCACTCACTTTACTCCTTTATCACTCCCATCACCCCTGTGTTGCAATGGCACGTTGTGTTCGCTGATCCAAGTTTAAGTTTAAAAGGAAAATTGATCGTTAGAAACCCTTTTGCAATTATGTTACACCTAGAAATGTCTATGAAAACAGCTAAGTGACCCCAAACTTTTGAACTGTAGTGTTTGATGACACGTTTTGTGCAAAGTTGTAGAAGAGGAGTAATTCACCGGCATCATTTCATTTGTTGCTATAATGCCTGTGCCACTTTAACCACTTTGCACTAGAATTCATTATTGTACAGCGCTACCGAATATGATGGCGCTATATAAAACAATAAATAATAATAAATAACCACTTTAGAATTTGACGAACGATAAGAGCCATTTGATCCTTCTGCCCACTATAAGACCTCAAACCTTAATTGCTTCTTTTCACGTGAAGGACAGTCTAATATTTATCCCACGTACACTTCAATTCTCACACTGATTCCATCTTTATCACTGGAAACCTACTCCATGTATGCCAATTACTCATATTTAAAGGTGCTGTTCCATTTCGATGAGGCGTTAATTGCTAATTTTAAGCAAATAAACATTAGCAGATCTGTTATTTCATTCCTTCCTAAAAAAAACAGAGAAGCCTTAAAGACACTTTTTTCAGTGTATATGGCAACAACCTATCAGCTCCTGCTTTTGTGTGATTAAGTGCATTTGGTTTGAGGACAATATATCTAAAACAGCTACATCTCACGCCTGCGGGACCTAGTTTTTGTGTATTTTTTGTATCTTTGACCTTTCCCCAGAGCTGGAACTTGGGGAGACGTCAACTCTACATGGTCTGGAATGTATTTGCCCTAAAATGCTTATAATTCCTTGACGACATTGGTTCTTTTATATATTTCCACTTCCCTTGCTAGCTGGTGTCCTCCTGCGGAACTATCGAGCTGTGTACCAGGGCAATATAGTTGACTCCCAGGAGAAGATAGCCGATGTCTACATTATTATGTCAGCCAGAGGTTAAAAAGTATTAACAAGGTGGGTTGTCAATGGCTTCCCGGTTCTAGTCGTGATTTGTTCTAAGATGATCCTCCTTGGGCTATTTGTGTTATTTATGGCCCTGGGGCAACTCCCTGACTGAAGCAGATGAAATTTGTTATCTGGGTCCTCAAGAGAAAAGGAAGACCATAGAGATCCCATGGAAAGTAAGACGGGAAGTAAACTTAGATAGTTTCCCTGTTTAAACCTGACGGTTGGAGCTAGAATTTTCTGGTTAAATTACTGATGGGTAAGATATAGTGCATGATAATCCCGAAGACCTCAGTATTATTTTTATATATATATATATTATATATATATATATATATATATGTGTCCCATGATTTGGTTATGATAAAAATGATAAATGTTTTCTATATTTATGACAATGCTTTTCAGTTAAAGTATCTGTACGGTTATTCTTTGGTATGAAACCATTGCGGCAGTCAAGCACTGCAGCGGACGAGGCAGCCCCCAGGCTAGATTTTAGCAAATAAACCATATTTATCAAATGATCCAAAATATGGCATTTTCTCACATTCTTTGATCACCTTCAAGGGGCAGTCAAGGGGAACCTTTGATTTCCCCAAAGGGTCCAGTTCTCCGAGGTTTTCAAGGTTTTCTTGGATCAGGTGATCTGTGTTTGATGCCATGGATATGGTGATGGGGCTTTATGGCTTAAGAACTTCTTCTAACAAAAAGTGCATGACTTTTATTTTAAACACAATTTGTGATAAGTATTTATCACTGGCAGCCGAATTCACTGTCACACGCAGCGTAAGGAGTAACAAACTGTGAAGACTCGGTAGCAGCGATAAACTGAGTTTATCCTATTGCCATAATTATTATTGTCATATACAGTATATATGACATGACTACTGTATATAATGGCTGCAGAGGGTATAAGAGCATTCCTTTACCTGATTCCACATGCAAATCATGAGGAAATGGTGTGGGTACATACAAAATGTTCCTTCTGCGATGTAAGGAACCCCCCCTGTCCCCTGCGTTACTCTATTGCACATTGCGATGCGGAGAAGAGGAATGGTGTTCTGGGAGTCTCACGGAAGCCCCCGCGCTGTAAAGTGGCGAGGAAGCCAGGAATGTAAATGTACCCTTTGAATCCACATGAGTTGTCATCAACTCTGCGCTCCGCAGTCCAACATAATTGCTGACAAACAACACACATGCCCTGACAGTGTTTGTTTTATCCAGAGCCCGGGCTCTAGACACAAACAGAAGTCACATATGAGACGACGACGCTGATAAAGGAAGTCAGACCTCGATCCCCAGCGTTTGAAGATTGCATTTAAAGGCACAGAAATATTATCTGGGTCAAAGCTACAAGTATGACAAAGAAATCTCCTGTGTCATTGTGTCCCCCCGCCATGGGAAGGCAGACATAGATCACATGAAGAATAGAAAGAGATCTTCCCACCTTGTCAAAGGATCCATACACCGACGTACCCTAGAACTTACACAGCTCTCCTCTATACACTTCGTCATCAAGATCTCTGCGTCAGTTTACACCAAACCATGCATCAACTCTATGTCGCTTTGACAGATGCTTATATACTATTTTACCCTGAAAACTACAGCGCTTGTTTTCTTTGAACATGTCTTTCCATCCATTTTGACCCCCCGGTTCTTGGATTCTTTGTCACCTTTGCACTGGAAGTCAGACATTTATCTCCACTGCCTGCATCAGAATTCAACGTAAGAGAGAACCCCACACGTCACATTGTATCATCCGGGAACTGACATTCGGTCACAACACAAAAGCCAGACACAGACTTCCTTTGTCATCCAAAAACAGTCATGGGTTTCTGCCTTTTGAAGGACAAACTGATATCTCACCCCACTCACCCATGACTCCTTCTGACATACAATGGTCAGACTGCAGGTCAAGTAGTGCCTTTCTATGTAAAAAAAAGTTCCTAAAAATAACATAAATATCGACAAAGCACATTATATAATAAAAAGAAGACACACTCCCAATATAGGACAGCCAAATAAAAAGAGAAGTGTCATAGGTCTTCTTTCAATGCCCCCTAAACATCAACATCTGTGGCACGTGGGGTCTTAGTCTTTGGGAGCAAGGTGGCAAAAGTGTTGGAGCCACTAAAACAAACATTACAATATTGCTTTCCCCCCCAGAATTGCACTCCATAAATATGGTAACACATAATAGTACTGCTTGGTGTAGCTGTGTGTAGAGGTGTGTGGCTGTGTGTCTCTGGGTGCGTAAAGGTAGAGTTCCTTATTCAAACCACAAATAGTCACAAGATGGGGAGAGGCAGTGCCCCCAAACGGGAGGGAAGTGTGCCAATGTGCAAAGGGGCAATAAGGCAGAGCCTTTTGTGTTATTGTATCATTTAAACCGTGGAGCCTGGAGG
Source organism: Spea multiplicata (assembly GCA_009364415.1). Lineage (NCBI taxonomy): Eukaryota > Metazoa > Chordata > Amphibia > Anura > Pelobatidae > Spea > Spea multiplicata. Next base: position 5,574 of record VKOC01004372.1, read on the forward strand.
CCCTGGGAATGGAATTGTGTAATTACACACATACTGTTCGGATAATTAGTCCTGAGCGCTGGAGGATCCTCCGGCCGGAGTCTGGGAAGTACAATAAGCACAGAGTTCTCCTTAGAGACGAGCACAGAATGAAGGATCCACAGCTCAGCTCCGAAGCAATAATCTGAACCTCAATCCTGACCACAGATCAATACCACCAAAACCTCCACTCACTATCTGCTTAACCCCTTTCAAGGCTTTACCGGACCCACGGTGACATAAAGTGCCGCAGAGACAGGAGATGAGATCGGCGCTAGTACCTGCTGACATCCGAAATGCAATGCTTTGTGTAGTGTCCTGAGAAATTAGATTGTAAGCTCTCGTTATATCTTTTTTTTTTAGAACGCCAGCAGTCCTCCCCGTTGCGGAGGACTGTGAAAATGAAAAATCACAAAATTTTCAATGTAACAACAAGATTAACATACAGTAACACATACTGGTAGAGAAGGAGATGAAGGCCGTGATCTTGTGAGCTTACACTCTATTAGGAGGTTTAGGCAGAAGAGGGGAGCTCTTAAACATACATTGTCAATCTTTGCTTATACAACACATTTTTTATGATTCAGATTTAGTGATGTGATTACCATGACCCTGTTGGCTAGCTGATCTTGTATAATAAATGGTGAGAACAGTATTTACAGGCATTTAAGCAAGCTACAGGAGTGAAAAGAGCACTCGGGGGTCTGAAAGGGTTAAAAAATGAAAGCAATTCCGGCAACACTTTGCCTCCGGCCAGTGACACAAGAGTCACTCACTACTTGTTTTCTTAACTACAAAACGTAAACCGTGAGCAATAATTGTAATTTGTGTTGTCGCAGGACATTATAATTAATAGGTATTACATGCATACACTACAAAGCGGTATTTGTTGACCTGTGGTATGTGTTACCCTAGGGGTGCTTGAAGGGCCTGGGAAGTATATCAAACCCCTCAAAGGCATTCGGCAGCACGCAGTTAAAACACAGAGTATTTGCTAAAGGTAACGTTAATATTGGGGATAGGGTACTAACTGTACCCCTGAACGACAAAATGTGTTATGTGGAAATTAATTAATCCAACTTGGCGCAAATTATCCCTATTGAACATTTCTTTCTATTCATTCTGATTTAGAAACATAGTTCATGGTAGGTAAGAACCAGTCGGTCCATGTAGTTTGCTCTTTTTTGCCACTTTTATCAGTTCTGATCCAGTTTTTCATATGGCGTTATGGTTATTAGTGGGGAAAAATGTCAACTGGGTTAAAAGACAGAGCCAAAGAGATACTACAAAATGTTATTCGCAGTGCTCCAAGCTGGTCTGATGGACAGAAGAATAAAAAATCTCCTGCCAAATGGGAACTTAAAATCAACAAATGGAAACCCATCTAAAACAGGGCCGGCCCCAGGGTTCCGAGTGAACTAGGTGCTTTTCTGCATGCATTTGCTTTACGTTATTGTAGAGAAGATTATTGGAGAGAAGTGGTGGTTCTCTACCAGCACGGTGACCAAGCAGTCGCTTTGGTGGCCAATCTGTTGGGGGGGGGGGCAGGTCTAGGTCAATAAAACAGGCATTCAAAGCATCCTTTGGTCCCCTAGGTAGAGATGCTGTGTGACACCCATATTGAAGTCAGTCGCTCTGGGGGATAATAAAAGCTTCCCAAGAAAAAGTGAAATTTCCAAGAATGGCCCATGTAGTGTGCCTCAAGGGTAGTTGGAAGGTATGGATTTTGTTACACTTACCCTGCCTATTCCACGTTATGTTCATGTATGTATTATACATGTAAATACCTGTCTTTGTATGTATGTATGTTTAGTGTCTGTAGTAATAGAAGGATAGTTGGATATGTTTTATTTCTTAATCTAATGAGTCCAACTGTAGCGTCTGTAGTGGGCTGTGCGGGGTTAAACTGGGACCCCAATGTGTGGGACTTCAAAGGGAGGTGATGAGAGGATCTGTCATTCAGTGGCCTTGTTTATGAACTCCATACACATGCTGTTTGATCTGAATCAGTCACATTTCCTGGTCTGAGAGCACAGACTCCCCTGGTACCTCCAATCCTTTCACTCGTCAGCTCAGCGGGACCTGATTGAATGGTGCCACTAACAGGAGAAGGGGGCTGGGCAGACCTTAGGCCAACGATTTCTTCAGGAGTCGCATAATAAAACCCAGCACTAGGAATGGAATCATGGCACAAACTCGGTGTAAGTGAAGCTGTGACAGACAGTTCCTTGCTAGACACAACAGGAGGGGAAGTCAGCGCTTCGGGAAATATTTTAGGAAGTTTCCAGTTTGGGTAAAACAAAGAGCCGCCATATCACCCTATGGGATTGTAGATGAAATAAATGAAACCACTTATCCCTAAACCAGAGGGTGGTTAGAGCTGATTGGGCAACACACTGTCCCACGAATGATAGAACCTAAGAATCGTCCATTTGTAACCTGGGATTAGTGAACTCACCACCCCACCGAAATAAACAGACCAGCGCCAGGTTTATAGGTAAAGTGTAATATACGTTGCGTAATATGTATTGGAAAAAAACAGCGATAAAGTAATTGTCCAAAATATTACAAACACTCAAGATACCCCAGGTTAATGACATCCTACCCCATATTCCTCTCAACCCAATCAGAACAGGACAGGAACATATCTGGATGCCCCTCCGTCCAGTACCAGGTTCTGAGCCCCCCACAACAAACAGAATTAACCTAAGCCCACCTCAGCTATGTTTCGCTACTGACCTTACAATCTATGCACCCTGTCAACAAACTCGGTGGTGAATTAGGTGAAATTAAATTCTATGGGGGGGTCAACTCTGGAGATGAACTTGGGGGGTGAAATTAGATCCACTCAATAATGAAGTTACCTGGACATTAAAAAATAAGCTCATCCAGAAGCTCCTCTAATATTGACCCTTTAACATAAAGGAACATTCTATCGTAGTAGATTGTAAGATGGCAAGAACACGGTCCTCTTCTCCTTCTGTGCAAATCTTATTGTTAAATTGTGCTTTGTGTTGTTAATATTCACTGTCCCCTATTGTTATTTTTCAATTTAATCTGCTGGCACTCCATAAATATGTGTTACGTGAGGAAGTGATTCGCTAATTATAGCCACCGAAGGCTTGGTAATGGTCCTTAAACTTGTCAGGAGGGAAATATATTTTGAATTATTCTTAATTTAGCCATTTCAATGTAAGCAGGAATTTCAGTTGCTATATACTGGTGAGAAAAGTACCCTTTGGGATGCTAAGAGCGTATGATCCGGGGAATCTGCTCATTAACCCAGAGACTGCGGTGACCTGAGGTCACCTTGGAGAAGCCTTCAGATGACAGAGATCAGGTTCTTATTATTAAAGCCTAACTATACATAAAATACTCAGACTAATGACTCTGTGTCCTCATATAAACCTTAGTCTGTACCCAGTTCAAACAGTACAAGAGTGAGGTCCAATGCTTCACTGGTCGGGCAACTAAGGAGACTAGACTGGGGCCCAGATGTAGCTGTGAATGTCGAAAACTATATTGTGTCTATCTTATGAAACAGTTTTTGAACAAATAAAGGACAAATCTATATTAAAAAGGTACAAGGACCGTCCAAAGCCTTCCAATGATGGAGCAAGAAGGCACTGACAATCCATCTTTAACACATCTGGACTTTGGCCCATTCAAGTTATGTCCCAACCAGTCATTTAATGTGGTATAGGAAGCAACTAGGTACAATCAGATTAAAAGAAAAGAATGAAGGGTTAATTAAATGAAGGAGGAAATTGACAATGGGTGGGATGGGATTTAATGGGGGTTTAAAGGAATAACGCAAGAGATGCAAGGGGTGTTAAGGAAATACTTATTACCTTATTTTCAGCATTGTCCCTATTGTACAGTGATATGGAATATGATGGTGCTATAAAAAAGGTATAATAACAATGAGGTGCCTATGGGCCTAGAGGACACCGTGGATCTGGTTTTCTAGTCTCCTAAGGGCTCTCCTTTGCTTAATTTAGAAGTAAACTACCAGGTGTGTCTTTAAAAAAAGCACAGGGGCAGCTAGACATTTTTACACAGGGGACTGTCAATTAATACCACCTGGCCTGATCAGTAGCCCCTTTTCTCTTCATGTCCTGCAGACTCTTAACTCCTGTCTTCTCCCCTTGTCTCAGAGAGTAAGAAGTCCCCATTATCCCCCCTTTATCGCTGGCTCAAAGCTTTGGAAATGTGACTCCTAAGTGACATATACTCAGTGGGACATCAAAGCTCCTTGTGTGAGTAGGCGATGTGTTTGTGAACGAGCGGCTTCCCAGAGGAGCCTCCACTAATTGTATCACATCTCCAGTGCCTTTCAAAACAGTTTTCCGAAAACTAATCAGCGGAGGTAAAGTGCTTCCCGGGGGTCCTGTTTGACTGTCCCCTGAAGCTGCTTTATTCCTGTAACTTCTTCTAGTGTAGGATACTCCATTAACCAATTCTTTGCAGCCACAACAGGCGTTGCTGTGCCCTAAGCACCAGGCAGCACTTCAGGTTATCCCCTTTTTCTTATATATGTTTAGAATTTGGTCCGTGTTACTTTTTTTTTTTAATTCCACCTGGTCTGCTGGTGAAATGCTGGTTAGGTGTATCCTTCAGAGCTTTGTAAATGGGCTCAGCCTGAGGCTTTCAAAATATTAACCCTTTAATATACCATCAGGAAGATCCCACCGCAGTAATCAAATCATTCTAATTATGGTCCTGATGAATACCATGATTTTGTCAGGAAATTAAAATACTCTGAATTGAGTTACCTGCATTCAAGCAGGGATCTCAGATGTGTTATAGGTTAAGGAAAAGCACCTATTAATATGAAGGAGTCAGCTCCAGGATGTGTGGCCCTGAGAATCTACATTAAAAGTGAAACTCAGGGGCAAATGCTGAGTGTTCCCAGCTGCGGTTAGTAAACATATGACACTGTGCCCTAACTTATGTACTGTCCCCTATACCCACGTCATTTATTTCTGGCCACAATTAACACTGTTCCAAAGCACATGGCACCCACTAAACTCAAAATCCCATTCACACAGCCCACTGCCCCCAAATAACACAACTAACACTCCTCAAACTGCATCTCATAGCCCAGAGCCCCCAGACCAAGTCCTACTGCCTACAAGCACAGTTTCCAGCCCCACATTGCACCGCACCATACACACCACACAATATGTCATCCAGTTCCAACCCACATACACTATTCCACCACACACACACACACGCACTCTCTCTCTCTCCATGAATATTTTAGTAAACAGTGAAATCGATGAAGCTTCTCTCACACTGTATTGATTTGCCCGCCTGGTCCTCATGCAGGTGATGAAATATTCTCAGAGTTCAGTCTACATTCTCCCATGACACTTCCCGATATATGTCTTCTGCACAAGCGGTTCAAAGAGTGTCTGGGTATCACGGGACCCTGTAAACACTCCTAATTAATTGCATAACCCTTTAACTACTGGGACACGTAGGAGTTACATGTATGCACGCATGGTGGCAGTGACAAGAGATCGGTCATTCCCCGAGGTCGGAGGAGAACCCTGTTATTATCGGTCTGGAGATGTTCCATTGGAACGATTCGATTTACTGCACTTTTCCCAAAGGACAGAGCCCTGCCTGAGCACCTTCTCCGCGTCACACTTTCCATCGCTCTTAAACCTCCTAATTCTGCGTTGAGATGCTGGTCCTGTGTGCACCGAGATAACATGTTCCACTGTACCCTGCACACGGCGCGTGATTCTATGACTTATATGTGATGTGTTACACTGGTAGATCATCATTATTTAATAGTAATAACACAGGAGCCCACAGCTTTGTGGATTTGTGAGGCGGGATGAACTCAGATATTTGCCCTGGTAATTCAGACATACAGCTCTTTGGGTTATTATTGGAGGTACTTAAGGCTTTGAAGGTTGAGTTTAGGTTTTGTTTATGTCTTATAAAGTCTTTATTTTTTGGATCAAGAGTAGGAAGGTTAGGTAGAAGGATTGAACTTGATGGACTTAGGTCTTTTTTCACCCTTATGTAACTATGTAACTATGTTTATTAATTCATCATGTATTGACTTTGTTGTCAGTATTCTCAAGACCTAAGGGTTACAGTCACTTCTGATGCTTATAATCCAAAGACGTTTGTGGTACTTTGTAGTGGACTAACACGCTCATCTTCTACATCTAACTATGAATGTTGGTCAAGCTTAAGAAATCACAAAGCTCGTTGGGCTTTGTCCTCTGGGGCCAATACATCAATACTTACTTTACAGCCCGCTTATTAAAACGTAGCTTTACTTTGAATCCTGTGATATTTTTTTACTCCATGTATTGCTCCTTAGAATAATCTCCTGTGGTACCCAACTTGATTAAATGTGTATACCTGCAGCTACATCTTGTCTGATTTCACACCCAATGCTCTTTTTTTTCGTCATCTCCTTCTTGGCAAACGGCGTATATGTGAAAACCCGCTAGTCATTTTGGGATAAGGAGTGTGCACCATCGTGGGTTTTCAAATAGTTGCCTTATGTCAGACAGAACATTAATTAAAGGATTTTCAAGCGCTGCTTTCTAAACACAACTAATTAAATTAAAATTGTTTCCACGTAAAAAAAGAAATCATTTTAGAGGTAATTTTTTAACTTTATAACTGGATTACCGCTATTTGATGATACAAAGCTCCAACCACCTCATATATTAATATATTATTAGCATTAATTCAATTATATAACATTATCTTTATCTAGCTGCTGGCTTGGATGATGTGAATTATAGTTATAGCTGTGGATGATGTGAATACCTAGCATATCTCTTGTGCAGGACGTTTGTTTGACTTAATACATTCCCTGCAAGTGAAAGAAGCTGGAAGGACCAAATTTAAAGAGTGGATTCCAAGGAATCCCTTTATGCCGAGGGTCACAAACCCACCAGGATTAAAGTAAATCCTTGTTTAGAACACAAGTGATTTAATCAGGTCAAACCATTTCCGAAGCAGCGCTCATGCTGGGATATCCATGAAATCTGGCCTGGTTCTGGCCCTTGAGGAGTTTGACACATTGGCTCTATACATTTTGCTGCAAAAAAAGAATTATAAGGTAACATCTATCATAGGCATTAAAGTGGACGTTATGGCTGAAGCGTATTTGCATACTTTATTTGTTATTTTTGTGAAGAACAGTACATTATTTTTACGGACTGCACTACATGGTTCCTGATTAGCTCTGGATAGTCCGAATAGCCTCGCTGGCCAGTTATCCAGCCCTCTTATTAGAATATATATATATTTAAGGCAAACAAAGACACATAAGCCATAGGTAGCAATTACTTCATTTGATGTGGCATGTGACAAAAAAAGAACTAAAAAGAAAGCTCTGATGTTGTAATTGATGGTAACGGGGCTGCGATGTGCCCTTGGTTTCAAGAAGGACGTTAACCATGTGGAGCAAAGGGATCCCTCCGCAGTTTAGCTATGCATCTGTTCAGGGTCATAATTGTTGGCTTAAAATCTGATAGTTACCACCTTGCATATTCCCGGGGGTGACTCTGACTGAATCTCAGGTGGTCCTGTTGTGCCGTGGCAGTTGGGCCTATCAACCCCTCTTAAACCCACACGCTGCTTCCATTGTAAACCGCAGATTCCATGGAGAAGTTTCTGAAACAAAAGCTCACCTAATTTTGGCCAATCAAAGGTTGGGTTTTCCACTCGATTACTGATAATTCCATAATCAACAAAAAGGGTGAATGCGAAGGAACACAAGAATTTTTGTTTTTTAGTGAGGTTCTTGAACAGCCATGTATTTTCCGTTGGGGCCGCTCTATGACCCACCTAGGGAAGGACCCCCAGTCGCGCCCCCCCTCCGATGGAGCACCAGAGTATGACTTCATATTTCGGCGCACCATGTATTAAAAGAATCACAGCACCTTTTAATGAAATCTACGGAGGCCGTGCTGAGCCGGCACAACCTCCATAGCATAAACAGGTTGTTTGGGGAGGTCAAAGATCTCTCTTGTAACCGGCCCATTCTGCGTCAGGACACCAGGGGGGGGGCTTGATCGCCTAGTCAGCCTAGGCCAGGATGCATCACGTGGCCAATAAGGCCAATTAGATTCTCACCAGACGTTAGTATCACGTAAGGCTTCTGTCTCACAGCTTTATATATGAGATCCGCTTTGGATGAGAGTTCCTTTGTGATGGTGGATATATCACTGAATAGTGGGGGAGAGGCAGAGCCCAACGCTAATGCTTCCTCTCGGGAGCCGGATTCTTCTACATCAGCTCTGAAATGTTGCCTCTATCTGACCTGCTAATATATGCGCCAGGGACATTTCTAAAACCTCTTGAGTGTAGCGATATAAAAATGTGGAGCATATGATTAATTCCTTGCAGGTATGATCCAAACAGAACATTGTATTGTGCCTTTAAAAATATAATGCTCTTCTATGGCTGTCAGTAATGCCGATAGTTGGAATTCTTTTTATTTTTCTTATTTTATTCCCCAAAATATCCAGATGAAAGCCAGGGCCAGACAAATATGTATCTGTAGTTGAGGGACCATTTGCTTCAATCCCTTCTTTGGAAGCCGACTTATTATTATTTATTATAGTTGAATAATAAAAGTATTTCCCATGTTTTCTTCAACGGCACTCAGAAGAAAGGCGCTGTAGATGAGACTCTGGAGGGAATAGGAAATGTGCCGCTATTTACTAATAGATACCAGAAAGGTTATATTAAAACATACACCCAAATATTTGAGCTAAAACCTTGCTACCCCAGGGATTTGTACACTCCCGTAAACTACAGCTGCCACCTAGTAGTTTAGAAGCTCTGCAGCCGATGTCATTCTTCACTGTGGGCCAGGATATGATGTCATATTCCAGCACGCCACCTAATAAAGTCACATGGTGCCAGGTACGGCAGCTTACAAGAGAGATCTGTAAACTCTCCACAACTGGCCCATTGGGCAGTGGCTCACCTGGGGCCCAGATCACTCAACAGGGAGATCTTTCCCGGGGAAATGGGCAGGGAGTAGGACCTGCCAGAACTCCCGCGACCCAAAGCTTTTCTGGTGGTTGACCCAGAGAAGGACCACTTCTTCCAACGTCTCCAGAGGAAACCCAAAGAGTTACAAGGCATGCATGCAAGAAATGCCTCGGACAGAATTTATTCTACCTTCCTTGTGTTTGTAGAACATTTCTAAAAGCAAAAATTAAAGTTTTGCTGGTTTGTTTGCTGGAGTCATCTTCTCCATTTGTTCTTCCTCTGGCACCAGAAGTTAACTCCTGATCTATTAATTCTCGTTGTGTTTCTCTCCATTACATTAATAAGCGCCAGGATGTTTTTGTGAATTCCCATTATAGCCCCATCTCTTTTCTTTTTCCCAGGAGGCAGCGTGTGGTAAGAGCCTGCACGCGACGAGGTTTACAGTGTAAATTATAAATATGTTCCTTTTTTTTGTAATAAAAACATCTGTCTCCTCGTCTTTAATCTCGCTTAACAATGTCACATGATTCAAGGTGTGTGTAAACGTGCCACCGCATACGTGAGAGGTGACTCTTTTATAAAATGAGAAATATAGCAAAATGTGGATTATTGTCCTGTTATTATTATATTTTATTTATACATTTTTATTTTAAAAAAAAATACTAGTATCAGATTAAAAATACGTATTTAAAAATATTATACTTTTTTGAACAGTTTTTGTTTTACCATTATGTAATGATTTTAGAGAGCGTCATGTTAGTAATTTGAATACCTTCTGGCTCTGTTATCTTGGATGACATATTAGACCAACACCCTGATTCCTTAGCATACTGCCTTGTGGTAAACAAAAGAATGGCTCGGTCTAAAGCACACAGTCGGGCACTCTGACTAATGGAAGTCTTTGGAGGAATGGACTTCATGATCATAGCCAAAAAGATTTAGCTCAGTGTGGTGCCTGGGAAAGGAATATGATAAATATGATAAATATGTGTCGCACTTGCACGGCTCTTTCTACAGAATCTTGGATGGTTGAAGGTCCTAAAAGATCTCTGTGGATTCTGAGCAACTGCTTGATCTGCTCTTATGGTACCAGATGCTAGCTCTGAATGTGCCTTCACAAGACAGATGTCTATCTTTGGGTGGGTCTGTAGCGGTGTCCAGGTGAATGTGTGAGCGTGTATGAGCACACGTGGGAACTTGATATAGAAGCCCCTCATATATTAAGGTCCCAATAAAATAAAAAGCCGAACACCATCGAGCAAATATAACTGATAGTGATTATTTACATCTTCATCGACTGGCTTCAGCTCTGGTATGCAGACTCGCATAAAAGATAACAAACCGCGCAAGAACAATGTCAGGACAAATAAAATGTATTCACATGATCATGACTTTTGAACACGTACATGAGTGCGAAACGCAGTGGTGTCAGTATTTCATATCAGCCGTGCCTTTGGTGTTGCTGCGTTGTTTATGATTATGTATTGTTTTATATAGCGCTGTCATTTTCTGCAGTGTTGTACAATGGGTAGACAGGACATAACAAGCAGTGCACCACGTAGCGTTTTGGACTCATAGAGGCATGGAAGGCCCTGTTTAAATGAATTTACAATCTATTTCAAATATTAACCCCTTAATGTTAAATTGGAGACCTTCTACTGGAGTGACTCCTTAAATGTGGCAACCCAATCATTTCCAATAATCTAGTTATTCGCCCCGAGACTGGTGTACGAACAACGAGACTCAACACTAAACCCTGCCAGTTCCCAGGTACGTGTGAGTCTTTCCAGGAGACACTGGATATGTGGAAAACTTTGCTGTGTGTGTCTTGGGGATTATTTATTTAATCTGGGAAGGGGCAACTCTCCCCCAGCTGTGTCAGCCTGTATGTTGATGGATGTCCTGGGCTCTGTAATGAGATATGTCTACATGCTGAAGGTGCGTCTACACTGTGGGTCTGTTTGTCTGTCTATGTGATGGCCAAAAGAGAAATTGACCTTCACCCACATAAAGCCCCCCAAAAAAGCTAGATATATAAATCTGTACATATATAATTGCACAGCGCACCATGTCTATAAATAAAGTATTAGATCTAATGCAGATATATGCATATGGATACATATCGCCAGGCTTATTTAGCTCTCTCTCTGCACACAGATTTGCATTTCTCGCATATTAATATTCTCTACTGTGCATATATATGCAAATTAACCTCTCGGCTCCTCCGGTGGTCGGACGGTTAATCCCCAAGATGAGGATGTTTGAGAAAATCTAATACACATACAGTATAAAAAGAATTGGGAAAGTCAGTAGTGGGAAAATTGGGTTTTTTTCAGAAAAATTCTGTAAAAATGTATTTTCAAAATCTGTACGATTAAACGTAGAAATAAATAGCCTTTGCTTCTTATTGCAAGCAGTTGGAATCTTCTGACATACATGTCTTCTCTTACCTTCTCTGGTAAGCGCCGGTTGCGTTCTGTCTTTGCAGGATAAATATTATGAGGAAAGACTTAAGGATCTCAGTGTATAGATAGCTTGGAGGAGAGAAGAGAGAGGGGATGTGCTAGAAACGTTTAAATAATTAAAGGGATTTAAAAAAAGAACGAGAGAGAAGTTGGACCAAGAGGCACATGCAGGGTGGAACGGGTAACTTACATCCCAGGCGTGTTTAATGCCATTATTATACATTCCACCACCGTGAGGCTTCAAGATTATGGGCATCATAATCGTAACAGTTTAGAAAGGCCATCTCGAAATAAGCAGTGAAATTGTTCGTATGATGGTGCTATATGAATTAATAATTGAAATATATATGGAAACCATGGCATCCAATACACATATGCAGAAAAATCTAGAGTGATATCAAAATAGGGTAGAGAGATTTATAAGGCAGCTCTACTCTTTTTTTTTTATATATCTGTTAATAAACAATAATGACATCATAAAAACATTAGAAGCAGATGTCATTATAGCTCACTTGAGTACCTGGAAGCCTTGGTAACATCCTAAAACAACATCCTAAAACAAACTATGTTGCGCACCCTTTTAATTATCTAAACCAAGAGTCTCTTCAGTTGTTAATTGTTGAAAGAAGCTTTGGTAACTGAGCTAATTTTTGGAAGTGGTGGTCGATATGTAATAGAGGTTTAATCCCTGCTATCTCTCTGCCGTAGCCTCACCATCAATTTCTGCCATCCTGATTGGTTGTTTTAATCCCTATCTTTGCTGGAGCCCCACCATCAATTTCTGCCATCTTGATTGGTTGTTTTAATCCCCGCTATCTAGGCAGGATCCCCTCCATCAATTTCTGCCATCCTGATTGGTTGTTTTAATCCCTTCTATCTCTTCTGGATCCACACATTCAAATTCTGCCATCCTGGGTGGTTGTTTTAAGCCTCCTGAAATCTCCATCCTAGTCTTCACTGGTTGGTCCATCTCTTACTTGGTTGGCAGTTGTTTCTGATTTTTTTTGTATACCAAATCTTGATAACATTTTTATGTATTATCCCAAAAAGTTCTGCTTTGAATTAATAAAGGGAGTTCTGATTTACCACCAGTTTGGTTCTATTATAACAGATACTTTTGGCACATACCAGCTTCAAGTAATACATGTCATTAGCAGACCCCCAGACAAACCAGACACTAAAGAGTTAATTTTTCTATGGATAATTAAAAACCAACCCAGAAATATTCCTAATTTGCTAGATCATTAAAAAAAAAGAGCAAGAAAACCACAAATACATAGAATTGTATGTAGCCTTACATTGTTTTGGTATAAGAAGAAACAGATGGACTCATGATAGGATTTTCTTTTGGAATCTTTAATAATCCATTCAGATGTGGAGTTAGTTATATGAAAACTCATATAACCAAAAATTATGTATATTACACATAACAAAAGTTTGATGTAATGCGATTGTAGGGTAAGGAACATGAATTGAATCAAATGTTCCAAAACCTGATCACTACTTATTACTTACTAATTACGGGGTACTTGTTTTCTCTTTACGTTAAACACGTCATCGTAGGTTTACTATTAAGAATTTGAGATTAGTTGAAGATACTGGCAGAAAACTATTCTTCATCCCTTTATATTTTGAAGTAGGGTTCAAGGTGACAAAGGATTTTGTTTGTTTTTTTGTGCATTTTGAGTTCCCATCGAGTAGTTGTTTTTTTGTTTTTTTAAAAAAAACAGTTTTCTTGTTGAAGAGAAATGGCTGATAACATACATTAAATGCAGTTCCAAAATGGTCCTGTTATCTACATCAAAATCAGAGAACTGGGGCCTCCCAAATGTATGTTTTATGAACCCATGGCAATGTGGATCTGTCCATCTTTAACCCAATTGATGTTCCTTCAAAATGGACGATAAAATGTTTTCCTTGAGAAATGAATGCATTTTGCCTTGAAACTCCACAAGGTGACTCTACACTCTTAAGCTGCCAAAAAAGTGTAAGGCTTCTGTCAAATGCAACTTACAGTTGTTTCAACCCCCATTTTTTTTACCATTTCCCGGGAAATGTTAACTTTTCAAGACCTCCCTGCCCCTTGTTTCTCCCCAAGGCCATTTTCTTGTATTTCACTAGCATTGTTCTTTTCAGTGTCCCCTAGTGTTCTTAAATGACCAACTGAAAAGTAAAAAGAGCCCCGCTGTATAGCTGGGTACATTAGCTTTGGTTTTTAAGGGCCACAATCATAAACAAATGAAGATGTTTGAGTTGCCTCGACCAAGCTCATCAGGAGTGCAGGAATGTGAGCAGGAGTCGGCTCAAACTCCTCTCAATTAGGATTTTGGTCCAACTCACCCACCTCTACCATAATATAAATTTAATGTGAGCTCCTGTTGTAGCATCAATGTATACATCAAAGCTACAGTATGCTTCCGCCTGTTGGGTCATTGACGTCCACGCAACAATGTACCCGCCAATGGTCTCATACAGCTGTAGTCTGTTGTATTAACTTGATTTATGACATCATGGCCCAGGCAGTGCTTGATTTGTATGTAATGTAAGATGATCCGGTTTCAGGACAGGCTCAGACAGCCCTGAGTTTGTATCTAAAGTAGTGTGACTGCAGGTAATCTTCTCTCGATAGAGAATGTGTATTAGGAATAAGAATACGCCGTATGTTTATCAAGTTATCAAAAACAAATCATTCTTAAAAAAATGGATTTGGCTATTCATCACACATTAAAGGAAATATTGGCATTTAATTCTTTAAAACATTACATATCAGGTAGATAGAGATTCCTTGTGTATAGGAAGTAGACTCCCTCCTTAGGCATTCATTTACCTCTTAACACCAACATTCTCCACTTATCTACATATTAAGATAAATAACTAGATCAGCCTCTTTTTTTCAGCATCTAGTGAGGCACAAAACAGCATTGTACATAACCATTAAAAACAGGTCTATTATAAAAAAATGAGCGCGTGGGACGGGGACCAGTTCTCCATGTTATATCAGAAGAAATGCACATGTTACATTACTTATACTTCAAGCCTAAGAAAAGATTCTATAAACATCCTAAGCTCTTGTTTTGGTGTCACATGTACTGTTCTTATAAGGGCTGGTTTGGGGATTTATAGGTGCCCCTATACAATGATATTATAGGTGTCTTTCAACCATGTGATGGATGGAGGGAACCAGGTGGGAACATTTAGAGTGCTCTACAGAAAACCTTGCCCTGGTACTGGCTTATATGGTTGGAATGAATAAGACTGATTTGTGTTTTCTGCAAAAAACCTGAAGATATGAAATAATATGATGGATCATGGCTGGGAGAAAAGAAAGGCAGAAAGTCTAGGGAGTCTGCAGATGAGGTCCTAAGGTTGGACCTCCTTTAACCTAAGCATCACAGTGGTGCATCTTGACTATAATCTAAATCAAGTCATTTATTAGTGCACATTCTAATTTTCTCTAAGGGGCGTTGCGGACTGAGCGCTTAACCGAGCCCAGAAAGAAACTTCGCACAAGAGATTACAATGGAAAAGTTACATTGTTGTGATATCGGCTCAAGCACTGCGAGTTTTGCTTTATGGCACCATGTGACCAGCTGTCCGCAAATAGAATGCCGAGTCTCATCATTTGTATTTACCATTACAGATCTCATATGCAAACCAAGCTCCGATTTAAGTGCATGCAATCCTACTAGCCCCCTCCGATAAATGGTTACTTTGTGCTTTACCTGTGTATTATGTGTGAGACCGTGTCTCTCACCGCTTGTCTTTATTTAGATTTCTTCCTACCTCTAAATACAATAAGTTACAAGTTTATTCAATTAAATTATGTAAAACATATTCAAAATAAAAAAAAATTGTAAGTGATAAAGCAGACACAAACAGCAAAGGAAGCAGATTATCCATAAAGACCGTAGAATCTTCCTTGCCGATACCCTGTTCAGTTCCTTTGTAAAATGTGTTCTTCTTGGTGGACGAAAAATCGGTATCAGAAAAAAGCTGAAAATAGAAAGGTTTTTTTTTTTTCTTTTCCTACAAAGAAGAAAAAAAGTATCCAAAATATTCAATGTCATTGTCTGCTGAATTCTCAGCTCTGTACATGAATTCCTTTTTTTAGTTCAATTCCAGCCAAGAATTTGTAGTAAGACTTGTCACGGCTGCCTGATAGGTTGGGTCCTTTTTGTCGAGGACCATGGTGACTTTTCCAAAACGAAGGGCAATTGGTTTCTCTGGTTGTAGATCCAAACTGAGGCCTCACGACAACACACAAAGTCTTGATGCTTCTCTTCCACCTCAGTTTAAAATGTAGGTAGTCCAATGTGTCCTCACATGGGAGGAACCACCAGCCCGGTCATTGCTGGACGAAAAAAAAGGATGAAAGATAGGGTGTTATTGGTGAAGGAACCAACAAAATTATCATCTGTTATTTACAACCATGGAACACTAGTGACTCTAAAATGTGTTATAAATCAGTTTACGTTTCTCATAACATATAAAGCCAGCTTTCTAAATGACTTCTAAGCTTCTCTTCCGTATAACGCAGTGACCATATGCTGTAGGTAGAGGAACATCTACCCAACAAGTGTCTTTCCATTAATAATGAGTGTACTAAGTAAATTGAAAAGGGTAGGTGAGTGGTAGTAAGCGGAAAAATCCCAGCCCATTGGGGTTGATTCTCTGGGAATTGGGAATTTTGTAAAGGGCCAAGTCTGGCAAGTCTCTCCTGCAAAACCACTCAGCTAGCCCTGATTTGAAATAACTCTCACTGTTACGCATTATATAAGGCCGACCAAGATCTTCATGTCGGAGAAGGTCCACGGGGTTGACAATGTGACCTGCAAGAAATGCCTAGGTTTTGTTTCAGTGTGAAAGTTGTATAAATTAATGAGGCACATATAGCGAGTGCAATTATTGATTGTGATCATTGCATGTTGTGTAGTTCCATACTTTACAGCATACACGTTATGTAGTGCACTGTGCAGCAGCATGTGTGTGTGAGCACAGTGTGTGCAGCAGCGTGTTTGTGTGTGAGCACAGTGTATGCAGCAGCGGGCGTGAGCACAGTGTGTGCAGCAGCGTATGTGTGTGTGCAGCAGCGTGTGTGTGTGTGTATGCGTGTGCCACTGTGTATGTGAGTTCCGGATCTGCACACTGCTTGCTCTGTGTTAGCCGTGCAGCGCGGGATGGTTTCCGGACCGGCTCCAGGTCTCTCCTGTGCCCTGCAGAGTTTTGCTGGCAGTAAGGGGATGAGGGGAGCTCCCTGGGGTGAGAGGAGACCTCGCAGAGCCCGGTGCTGAAAGACTGTGCCTGAGACTGAAACTAAATCCGGGAATATTCCCCAACCCCAGCGCTGATCAGGTTACCGGCACAGAATGTAACATCTCTGCTGCTGGGGGGGGTTGGGGAAATGCTGGTGTTGGCGATACTGTTTGTACATGTATTTACTTTAATATAGTTATTACCTTATTATGATATTAGAGTTACTTTTTAAAAGCAATCTAATATAAGTTACATATATTACGTTTCATTGCACGTATTTAGGTTACTCAAACTGTTTATTTTTGCTCTTAGATGCTTAGATGTAATGTAAGGAATTTTACTACTCTTCTACTACTGGTAGATAAGTGGAACAGCCTTCCAGCAGAAGCGGCAGAGGCTAATACAGCCAGGGAACATACATTAAATTATCATAAAGGTATTCTGAATCTTAGATGCGACCAAGGACCGAATATCGTTTGATTTTTTTTTTTTATATTTTAGCATGAAAAATGGGGCGGACTAATTGGGTAGAATGGTTCTTATCTGACATCAACTCTATGTATGTGGTGTATGCATCAGTGCGAAGAAACAGCTACTGGCGTGCAATAGTTTTATTATGCCCTATATTGTATATATATATAGTATATATATATATATATGTAACCATTTACTCATATTTCTACTTCTCTATACATTATAAGTGTCCTGCATCTATATAGCACTGAAAAGCTATGAGGGGTATCCTGTGTATAAGATATGTGCCTATAATATACACATTGAAGCAGTGTTATAAGGGGGTCCCTCTGTATTAATATACAGATTGAAGCAGTGTTATAAGGGGGTCCCTCTGTATTAATATACACATTGAAGCAT
>VKOC01004373.1:0-37368 GCA_009364415.1 Spea multiplicata
ACAGCATATACACATGCACTGCCCTTAGACATGACTGCCCACACACACACACTGCCTTAACACACACCTGCCCATAAACACATATATACAAATACACTGCCCTTCCACATACACGTACACTGACTAACACAGTCACATACACACACACACACACACACTCATACATACCTGGTGTTGGCTGCAGCTTACACTGAGCAAAGGTATGAAGGAGGGGCTCATGAACTCTCAAAACGTGTTGAGGAGTCTCGCCTGATTGGCTGAGACCTCCTTCACTCAGAATTCTCATTCCGGGAAAATGCATTGTCCCATATTGAGGCTGCCCACGACCCCGGTCACCCTATCCCCACCATGATTTCCATCCCCATCATTATCATCCTGTATTGAACCAAAATGATGCCCTCTATGCCCAGCATTATTTACCCTTCATACCCTCCGCAGCTTTCCCCCATTCTTTGTGTGTTAATCCCCCTACCTCCCTGTCCCCAGACTCTGAGTCTGTCAGTCTGCCTGCATGTCTGTGATGTTCAGGTCACTCTTTTTGTTCTGCATGTCTGCTGGTGAGCAGGAAACCGTATATGATGTCATATCCGTTACAGCGTTGACTTGCAGATGCGCAGTGGGTAGGAGTCCTGTGCCTCAATTGGCTGGCCTTGATACATTTACGCTGCCGTTACACAAGTCTTCTGATATACACTACCTTTACACAGTCCTGCTCATATACACACATACACGCTGCCCTTACACACGCCTGCCCATACACAAAGATATATACTGCACATATACACTGCCCTTACACACGCCTGCCCATACACAAACATATATACTGCTCATATACACTGCCCTTACACGCGCCTGCACACGTAATTCCACCATTCTTCATGCAGCCATTTCCCTGCCAATCTTTTCTAAAACACATAGTAAGAAATAAGACTATTTATTTCTGTACTATTTTCAATAATGCTTGGGTTTTATTCCAAAAATAGGTGGAACTACCAAAAAGTCTGGACCTTGGTCTGGACATTTCAGTAGTATTCGAGACCTGCTTTTGCGACAGTTGAATCCCAGTTCCCTGGATCGAATTATCACACTATCTGCATAAAGAGCTTGCCCTTTGGCAGTCTTGCGTGGGAATGAGTAGTTGATTTGTTGTATAAATTCTTCTATGCTCAGCTCAGCCTGCAGTGACTTTTTCTCTGTCTTATTCTATTCTTATTCTAAAGAATCATATATTCATACCGATGAAACATTTTACTCAGCGGGATACTTGATGTTCTCATACTGGTTAAATTTAAAAATGACACACACAGTCACGCACTCAATTCGGTTTCACCTGAAATAAAATACAATGATGTCATTTTACAGGCGAGTGGGTGAGTTATTGCTATATATATCTATATATATCTATATAGATATATATATATATATATATAGTTTTGGGGTCACTTACCTATTTTCATTTAAAACAAGGACTTTTCTCGCTGTAACACAATTAGCCCAATAGTCATAATAATCAATTAGCCTTTGGGCAAGCAGCAGGGTTAGGATCCAGATCCCCCACGGTGCAGCAGGGTACCTGGCTCTTCCACCAGCAGCGGAGGCTGTCTACACGCATCACACAGACGACCACAGGCCGGCCCTGCTAGACACCAAGGAGTCTGGGGATGCAATGGTAAGTTTGGTCTGGGGGTGGCGTCCATGGCGCATACTCCCTCCAGCTGTAAGAGAGAACCCTTCTCTCTGACAGCCGGGGAAGGTCTGCGTGATGGACGCAGACAACCCCCGCTGCTAACCATGGAAGTTGCCTACGTGAATCGCGTAGACGTCTACCCGCTGCCCCGATTACACACCAGGGAGTCAGAAGCACCAGTAAGTTTTGGGGGAAGTTACCAGAGAGGAGGATCCAGGTCCCCTGCAGCGCTGCAGGGGATCTGGATCTTAGTCTCATAGTCAGACCTATTTGAGGTCTGATTATAAGACGACCCAGATTATAAAACAAGGGGTATTTTTCAGAGCATTTGCTCTGAAAAAAAAAGTCTTATAATCGAGCAAATACGGTATATACTGTATATAGTACATGTTGCTGTATAACACCATCTAGTGCCCAATTAGTAGACTCCTTTTCATATAGCTAGCACACGTATGAAAAGCAAAATGTATAACATAGTGGGACTCTGTACAATATGCAAATAGACACTCACTTCTACAAAGATATATTGCTCCTGTAGCTCAAAGCTCCAAAAAGACAAGAAACTATAAAAGTGTAATATTGTAAAATACCGGTAATCAGAGGCACACCTCTTCATATGGCTACGCTACCGGATCTCCACCCTGTACCACGGCTTATGGCCATGCCTGGGGACTACCTTGAGCTCTCTCTTTTATGTGGGAGCTGCTTCAGGCAAGAGGCTCACAGAGTATGCATCCTTCTTTAGTGGGTGGTCATGGACAATAAACTATCCCTTGAAGAAGACACGAGTAGCATGAAAGTAGAATGCAAGATTTAAATACACTTTTGCTCTTTTCTTAAAAGTTAGTGCATAAATGTCTTAAATAAAATCCCTCCATGTAAGTAAACTCACGGGTTAGGGGTCAAGAAAAGGTACAAGAAGCTTTCCTTTTTTTATATAATCTCTAGACCCTCTGTTTTATACTGCTGATGGAGAATGTATAAGAGAACTTGGTATGGCCAATGGATGCCACTGGTTGTAGCCATACAAAACCTATTTTGTCATGAATAACATAACGTACCTTAGCTATTAAATGCCTAATAGTTTTAGATTTTGTTGATGTAGCTTAGTGTCTGTACAAAAGGTCATCTTTTCTAGTAGAACTGTATATGTAGCCGTGCTTTAACCAGTAAATGTAGTCTCTCGGGATATGATGACATATCCTAGCGCTCCACTAGAAGAGAGGCACTGAAGGAAACTATGGAGGACTGTGACAACTCGGCACAGCCCTTCTTTCGTGTTAATCGGCTGGTTGGGGAGGTCAATAAATTCCCTTTTAACTGGCCTACTGAGCAGTAGAGTTACAGGGAGCCTGATCACCCTCCATATGATCATACTCAAAAAAAAAAGCAAGGAATCAGTGTCCACTCAGCTAATATACACTTGGCATTCCATCACACTATATGGTCATACCGTATATTGCTCAGCCCACCACTATGTCCAACTACATCAATCTTGGAAAATCCCATCTAATCCTATGGCTGTATTACTTCCCATGCTGAATCTGTGATACTGAAACCCTTTTAATCCACTGAGACTGTCCTGAAGTTTTAAGCCCTCTCTGCTTAGTATTAATGAGGTACTTGTGTGGTAGGACTGCTTGTTAGGGTATTTTATATTTAGAGCGTGGTTTTACCGTATAGTCGACTCAAGGTTCTGACATTCTTGGGGCACAGGGTTCCACAAATTACCTTTTCACCATTGAGTGAATTTTATTTTAATTAATAATCTACCTTGTGTTCTTCAATCCCAAAGGCTTGTTCTTGTTAAAATAACCCAAGGCTTAACCACATATAGTCATCAATCCTCCTCTGGAGATATTGTAGCTCCTGAAGAAGCTGCCTGAAGAATCTGATTTGGGTGCGCCTACATGATTCTTCTCTCTTGACGCCAATGATGTTCCACATAAATGTTACTTCCTCAAGGGTTATACTTCTTCCGTGTCCTTTCCATAATCACTTTGTTGACATTACACTTCTGTATTGGTTCAATGTTTGGCCACATTGAGTTGAGTTGATTCACCTACAACAGCTACTGTACAACTTGTTATCACTGATACAGACAGCAAATAGTTAACCAGTATAACAAAGAAAAAACACTAAAACACAGAAAACTATATCAGATTTGGTATTTATGACAAGATCTATTAATGTTGACTCCAGTGACAAATGTCATCCATGTTATGGAGAACTTCTTTCTGTACGGATTCAACTTTTTGCTTATCTTTAGATGTCTAGATTCATCATTTTATACTCTACATAATCTGTATAGATGTATAATGTTTCTTCTCATATCCAATGCCCTTGAATGTGAAAGCAAATTACATTTGTCATGAAGAAATATTAGTGTACACCTGTAAAACAGGCCTTTTTTGTATAAATCTGATAAAGACACAAGTATGTTGGAACAAAATGATCACTTTCACATGATTTCTTAGAGCTACAGCATTATCTGGTCCAGTGTGACATTCAGCATTTTTCTCAATAACTAAAGAATATGGAAATGTGTTTAAAAGGACATTAGGGGAGGTCTCAGAAATTAAAAAAAAGTATTCTTCTTGTGGACGTGAACTGCTTCCACATACCAAGAACCTTGAGAGCTACCATGAAAACATTTATTTTGGGATTTTATTTGGGATTTTAACACAGACATTGTATTTGTGCAACTTGTCTATTTAGTGTTTTTTGTAGAATAAATACATGACCCACTCTTCCGGTGTATTGCCCTCTTGAAGGCTACTCAGAGGCAGGCAGTAAGCTACCTGTAGCTTACAAGCTACCTTTTGGAAACCTCTGTTCTAGGTGATTTCCTTTGGCATTTGTTGATGGTACGAGACACACTTATACGCCGTTATAATTTAAATCTTTCAGTGCCAGCCATGTATGCGATACATGGTCGACAAAATGGACCCCATGGGTTTCATATGTGGTTGCACTCTAGGGTCTCCCCTCCACTGGTTTGCTGAAGAACCATTTCTCTGCTGTAGGGAAGGCTGCCATCTTACCTCCTCCAGAGGAAGTCTCCCTCGCTTATTAGGCACTTGTTTCACCAATCTATTTGATTTAATCAGGGCCAACCTGTTAATTAGTAGATCCATTACAATGTGAATTTGGGTGTCGTGCCCTTCTATCTCATCTAAACGTCGTGGTGTACAGGAGCCAATATGGGCAGATGCTTGATCAAATAAAGCTTAGGTTCTAATAACGTCCATATATCCAAATATCTGCATGATTAATTAGTAGGGGACACGGCACACGATGAAAAATAGATTACGCCACCCTGGTCTCAGGTCTAAATAAGACAATTAATTTTGATTGATAGCGTGACAGTTATTTTTTTCCATTCAATTGATTATATTGGATACAATTTAACATAGTAATCTGCCAGTAATGTACCATCATCTGATTTAGTTTCATCTCCGTTAACTCTGTAGATGCTTGTTTTGTTAAATAAATGTGTAAAGGCCTGGAAAAGCTCGATAAACTGGAGATCTTAACACACAGCCTAGTCACAGAATCGTAGCTTTAGTTTGTATTCATAGTAAATATTGGCATAATATCCGAATTACAAAGGAGAAGCTTAAAATCATAGCACATCCTCGTGTATCTGAGTTTCTATTGTTAGCTTTGTTGATTAAAAGGATTTTGTTGCCAACGTCTCAGAGAGGAATGAAAAGGGCACCCCAGAAACACAAAGCCTTAGCGCAGTGACATTTCCTCACTTACTGACGGTAATGAAGTTGGCAAGCTGAATTGGTTTTTAAGTCTGGGCACAGCTGGCAGGGCATAACCATTCTGCAGATCATTAGTATGGACCAGAGTGACCCGCGTGCATCCTAATGTCTGCTAAGTGAAAAGTGATGCTTAGCGATCCAATATTAGCCGAATAACATTACTTCATTAGATGCAACTTATGTTTATACTTACATGGGCAATGTCTCATATTAAAATGGTGTTGGGATATGATTATGGAGCATGTTAATCATGTGTAACAGACTAAAATGTGATGACCAGGGGAGAAAACAGGATCACATTTTGGAGGAACAATATTGGACGGCCTCAGACAAGCGCTATACGTAAGGCAGCAAAGATTGTAAATGGGATAATTGATCGGGAAGGAGGTCGCTATTATGGCTTTATCATGACGTCTCAGGAGACTGAAGAGAATCGTACAATTCTGTAGGACTCACGTAGGACTGAGAAGGAACAAAGAAGGTTATAAAGGTGGTTTAACAGAATGGAGGTCGAGTCCCGGCTGTATGTTGGCCTAGGCTAACTAGGCAGCAGGTTAAGGGGGAAGGTAGCCCCTCTGCTGCAAAACCAGGGGCAGATTGTCCTATTGGCAACTTGGTTGGCAACTGCTCAGTGGACTGGCCACAAGGGAAATCTCCCCAACCCCAAGACTGTGCAGAGCTGACACCTGCTGAAAATGAATAAAAATGAATACGGAGATTAATAAATGATTTTAGAGAAATGTAAAAATGAGGCAGATATGAACGATCAATAATTAAAACATAATTGACATTTGGATGAGACTCTGAGTAGACATCAAAGATGACACCATCACAAGTACTCCCCGTGATGGAGTGGAGATCTTTATTCCTCTTGCATTGACATTATTGGTTTGCTCCTTAGAAGAGTCAGACACAACAAGCTAAATGAAACATACATAACAACCATTCGGCCCATTTAGTCTGCCCATTTGTCCTGATCTAAGGAGCACAGATCTCTACGGCTTGTGCCAGGGTAGCCAGAGTCCCCCTGTAAAGAGTTGCTCACAGACTTTAGCAGTATCTTAAGAATAGGACTGGACTGCGGATAAACGTCTATCAATCCCATTGGTTACCCAACAATTCATGTTCTATTCTACTCATCACGCAGGTAAGTCAGCTAGTGAATCAATGAGTAAAGCAGTCTGGATCTGTAGATTTTAGTGAATACATAAGATTACCGGGATCAGCTCTTGAGACCACCTATGCCAAAAGTCTACTTTGTGAATAAATGGTGTAATAATCCAAGATATCACGCGGGTCAGGTGCACGAGTCGGTAAGACAATTTGCTATACCTGCCATAACATCACAGTTTCCAAACGAATAAGAAATTCTACAAGCCTTTAAACCACTGTGAAGATGTAGATTATAAAGATTATGCACCTGCACGGCGTGATAGATTGCTGCATGGCTTTAATGTATAAGAAACAAATGTATCATACGGCGAAGCCAAAATAAAGCTATAAATACAATATAACAATTCACAATGTGTTTCTCTCATCTTGTCTTGATACCAAATCAAATTTACCTTTAAGTTCTCGGTATTACTCATAGCCGAATAATTACAGATAGGAAAACAGAAAAGTACAAAAATGTGATCTATTAATCTGTTTCGCCACATTTGCTAAATGTAAAATTGCTCTTTTTTTTATCATCTTCTTCATTGAAGAATAAACATGCTCAAACCGGCGACATCTGCTTAGAACTTCTAATTCCAAAGCGATAGCGCTTTATTTTAGCAAAGTGCAAGGCTAAGGTATTACGGACGGATACAATACAGAGACATCTGCACATGTACTTATAGAGAGACAGTTTGACAGCTCGACACGTTCTCAGGCGCCGATTCATTATTGTGTTTGCAAAATCAGTGTTGGTACACAGTGAACCTAAACAACATTAAATAAGGGGTTGTGTTTTTTTTTTAAATTTATTTTAATTACATAGAAATCTTTAGTAGCGTATAATGATCATGATGACCAAGCTGCAGTATTGGGTTCTGTAGAAAAAAGTGCTTCTCGTGCAAAGTTTGAAATGGTACTCCTATCACCATAGCAACCGAAGGAATGATTAGTTGCTATGACGATGAGACCACCCGTTCTGGATCTTTGCATCAGAAACACTTCTTACACTTATCCCCCATTGTGCGTGGGCATTAAGAACCTTTGTGTGATGTTTCCATGCAGGCCTGGACTAGGAAAAAACCAGCCTGACAGTAGTTGAAGACCAGCCCCATATTCTGGGTTTCCCCCCCCGAGGTGAAGCTCTGCTGTCCTGGGTCTGCGGGTCACTCTCTTCATTCTATGGCACAGAGAAGTTACTCCCACTCCCGCCCTATTCTAATCTAAAACATTTAATGGTACTTGGGGTTATTCCCACCCCTCCCATGGCTAGTGACGGAGGAGAGGAGGGGCGCCGAGTGGTTTTCGCTTACCCGCTCGGCGGTAAAGTTTAAAATGCGCCCCCCCCCCCGGTGTCGGCGGGGGGGGGCGGCATTTTAAACTTCGCCCCAGGCGGCATTAAGTCTTGGGCCGGCCCTGAAGACCCTCCCTCAAAAAAGGGAAAGCTCCAGGTAGCCTGCTCCCTAACATAGACAGGGATGCCCATACTTCTCAGTGCCATCATTTTGAACATGACACACACTAATCATTAACAACCTTTCACCAGAACTATCAAATTATATAAAAATGTTTTAATTTGCCTCAGGTGATTTACTGTCCTCATCAGTTTCAAGTCTCACCACCAATTTTGCCCCATCATCATCATAAAAGTAAAAATTAAATAAAAGTTTCCGTAATACCCTCCACCACCATTATTGCTTGAGGGATAGTTGGATATTGATTCATGCAGCATTGGAGGAGAGATCTCTGTGGCTTTAGAAAATATAAAATTGAAACTGGTCACCCTATGATAGACGCACATATCTCAGTTGGCTCAGGTTTAGTACCTATGGACTCCCTACCACCCCTCCTAGGCTTATATGTACCCCTGTCCAGAACTATGGGAATAAAAACAAGCAGAAAGTTTTTTTATGTATCTCTAAAGCCTCCTAAATTACCGTAACCTTGGTTTCCTCTCTATATAAATGAAGAAGAGTAATGACACGTGAGAGAATAGGCACATTCAAGATACAAGAAAATTGCTTCTGTTTCCGGAAATGATTTCAACACGGAAATCATTAATAACAAAAAGAAGAGACGCATTGGTTTGGTTCAGATTTAATGAACTGCTTGGTTTAACCCCAGGAATGAAACAACTTTTCATGTCTCCAGAAAAGTAATGAAATGTTACATTTGCGGTGTTCTTAATTCTACCCGCCATTCTTGCGTTAAGCATCTGTGCCGACTACCTTTTGGTAAAGCGCATGTTTTATCAAAGAGTAAAATTACTAAATGTTTAGCTACCTTCACAGTTTAGATTTTGTACTTATCTCCTATGCTTTTTGTTCCTCTATCCTATTTCCTTCCTTTCTCCCTTTTTCCTCTTCTCTCCTTTCTTAACCCTACCCTTTCTTTCTTATCTCATTTGCCTATTGTATCCCCTCTTACCTTTCCTTTCTCTAGTCACTCCTCTTCCCCATAACTCCTCTCTCCCTCTTTTTTTCTCCCTTTTCTTTTTTTTTCTCTCTCCTCTCCTTTCTCTCTTCTAAACCAAATGTTTAATACAACAGTCCACTCCGGTTCTCAGACTGCTCCTCTATGGAAAAAAGTCTCTCAAAAAACCATACCACTTGTCATGACATGCCGGTCTGGATGCAAGGGAACATATTTTATTGGGAAAAGGCATATTTTATATAGCCATGTTACCAGGGGGGAGGGGATCTGACATAACAACAAGAAACAGGAGCATATTAACATAATAAACAAATAACACAATGGCAAGGGATTACACAACATTGATACCAGACTAATCTCATCACACATACAACAACGGCAAGTTCACCACAGAGGTAAAGGAGTCAGCAGACTACCCATTGTACAGCACTACAGAATATGACGTTGCTATATAAAACAAAAAAAATAACAAAAAAATAAAATAATAATAACTTTAGACTAGATAGACACTATTAATACACATACAAATGGAAACAAGAGTTATAATTTAAGACCTCTAAATGAATGTAACATTGCAGTCCCATTAATCTTCCGAAAATGGGGTTATCGCATCCATTACGTGCATTAAGCAAGCAAATAAATATTTTAAGTATAATAAGGTTTTTTAATTATTATTTTATAAATGACTATATATTGTAAACAAGGGAGTCGTTTTCATTTTATAGATTAAAATAAGAAGATGTATTATATATAACGCATGCAAAAGAAATAGATCAATAGTTAATGCATGACACTGAAATTAATGAGATCAATTAAAAAAACCTGGTCATCAGAGGATGTAATGAGAAACCGGATAACTGCAAGGATGTTATTACATAAATGATGAGTTTGTCAATAAAAAAAAACATGTACATTGACTGTATAAAGGATAATCATGCCCTGTTGAATTAGAAAGATAAAAAAGCAATGTTATGTGGTCGGACCTAGTGGACGGTTCCCCTACAGAAGATCCATTAACCATTCAGTCATGTGTTCAGTAGTCTGACATTAACTCTTTCTAGAGCAGAACTTGCGTGGCACTTAGAGCCAGATTAATGCAGACTTTTCCTGGGTTTTCTTGAATATCTGGCTTTGGGGAGCGTTTAATGCAATTGCAAGTCATCGGTGATCTCTATGGCTCCTGGTGCTATTTTCAAGCAAATAAGAAAGTAGGACTCACGCGGGTGTCTCGTCTTCTTGTCCAATGCTTTGGGTATTCTGTACTTGTTGGTATGTTCGTATTAGAATGTTTTGTATGTTGATAATGTTGGATGACGTATATATGTGTAATGCATTACTTGCGCATTGGCATGTGATTCATTGATATATTTATTATTGGATGAAGGATATGGTGGAAGATAGCTTACACCACAAAATAAGAGGTAGTAAAACATAACTTTTACTTTAACATGTAAAACAGGGAAGAACAAAATATTCGGCTGAGTATCAAAAATAATCATCTATTTGTAGGAGGATTAAACATTAGAAACCTAAATCATTTGTAAAAAGCAGGGGTATAACTAGAAATATCATACCTCCAGGGAAATTTGTGCCCCCAGACAGCTTGTGAGTGCCACCTTTGCCCTCAAGCAGCTTATCAGTGCTACCCTAACCCCCTAACAGCCTGCCTGTGGCATCTTTGACCCTCAGCGTTTCAGTGTCCCAGACAGCTTATCTGTGCCCCCAAATGGCTTGTCTTTTCCCCTTGTTCCTCCTCCAACATAGACTTTGGAGCACAAACTGTATGTAAACCAATTTACACAAATTAACACATGCTAACACACATACACATGCTTACACATATACTTCCTCTTACTAACTAATACATGCATTCTAACACACATACTTCCTCACTCACTCACTCACTCCTTATATATACACACATTCATGCTCAAACACATACACATCCATGCCAACACACAAACACTTAAACATACACACTTATGCTAACACAAACTCCATCTCACACCACTTAGACACATGCTCACACACAAACAATTACACATCTATGGTCACACACGCCTACATGTGCAGATCTATGCTAACACACAAACACTTACACATTTATGCTCGTGCATACAAACACTTTCACATACACATCCATGTTAACACACATTTATACATAGACATTCATGCTCATAAACACTTATACACACAAATTCATGCTCACATACATACATAATCACATACATAATACATACAAAATCCATTGAAATATGATAATTCTTAAAAAGGATCTTTCCCAATACAGTCTTTGGTCATTCTGTGGAAAATTATATGAAAAAATCTCCCGTGATATACAGGGTGCCTGCCGATTGCTTAGTACTATATTAGATTCAATTAATAATTCTATTTAACAAGAACAAACAAGGAGTATGGGAAATGTTGTTAGGGAAGGCTTTGCAGGGACAACTTAATACAATCTGTGAAATCACTTGCTATATTTGAAATTTTTTCCTTCTTTTCTTTTAGAGGAACCGCATTTCTTATAAGTGGATTTTTTAAAATTCGACAGTGCCGTCATGCAGAACAGAGCATTAGACATGCAGCTGCATAAATACATCTTAAGCGATTGCAAAGTTTTAATTTTATTATTACAGTAATGGAGAATGAGGACGGAAAAAGTGGAAGGAGATGAAAAGCTTTCAGAAATATATTTGAGCCGTACACACTCAATACAAACAGTGTATCTTTCCCGGACTTAAATTAATCTGGAGAGCAAAATCCATTTATCAAGGAGCAGACAGAGCTGTTCATTTTTTTTTATACTAAAATGACATTTACGAGAGGTTAGGATTACTAAATGGGGACTCAGGGATGTCGAAAAAATTTAGCTGATGCTGGCTCCATCCATCACTGTCCCTGCACTTATTTTATAGCATACAAAAAAAGCACACATTGGCTCTGCTGGAATTAAAGGCATTCTGGCAATGGGGCTGAGAATGAGAAGTCCAGGAGGAAGCCCGAGATAACTTATAGAAGAATAGTTTCCCAACAGAGAATTTCTTATCACTTTAGGCTGTTCCAAATAAATCATTACTCAAGTTAAAAATGTCATAATGGGTCAGATGGCCTCAATCAATATTTTAATACCAGGTTGATGCTGAATGAAGCCATATGTTATTGATTTGGCATAATAGTATGTAATGAAACCAACTGGCAGAGGTGGCGATGCATAATATTTTACGAACCCTAGTACTGATTTATTTTCATATCATTCTCAGTGGTTGGTCACATACCTGGTGAAATGGGATCAGAGGAAGCTCAGCCTGGCGTGGTTGTGAAGGTGCAGTCACTATGCCATAGAAACATAAGAACAGACATAAGAATTTGACAGCAGATAGAAACCATTTGGCCCATCGAGTCTGCCCATTTTACTGTCTAGGGACCAGTAAGGAAGCAGGGGATCTGACTGACTTTGCAGATAGGAGATATGAGGGAGAAATATCTTCTAATCATCCTGAAGGACACCAATTCCTTTTGTAATGTAAGGACCACTAACCTAGGGGCTCCAGAAATCAGTACTGGTTACCAGGCCTACAGACCAGTGTGAAATATTCCAAACTGGACAGAAATATTAGCCACTCTGCATCCAAGTTTTGCCCATACCCTATCTCATTCAAGGCTATCTGAGACATCCCTATCCTCCATAACTAACACCATCCCCTTATCTCAGCTGTGGAGCCTTCTGAATCCTATAAGGAGCAGGAGAGGGAGAGCTCCAGGGCCTCAGCCTACTTACTACTCTTTACTCGAACTGGTTCTGAAAACCTGATTCAAAAGAAAATGTTGCATATAAACATAGGAATTTTTATTTATTGTTTTATATAGCGTCATCATATTCCGTAGACAGCCTGTTTCCCTGACAGGTCTTCTCATTGACACTTAATGAAGAGGACTTTGTGCTCAAACCTGGTTTTGTAGAAAATATAGATTAGAATTAGGCATAATGCCAAATGATTCCATACCAAAGCTCTGTTCCATTCATAACTTGAACGGTACAAGGCTGCTGCATTAAATTACAGATAAAATTACCGTTCAGAATTCGGTATGGTTTATGAATTGAGTTCTGATATGAATAAAAATTGCATTTTTTTTAATTAAAAGTCTGGTTTCTGCTCTAAGGTCAGGTTACAAAGAGAAAAACAAATTAGGAATACGGTCAAAATTTAGCAGTCAAATGATTGAAGGTGGTTTTCAAAATGCTAATATTTATTTCTGGCTTAACACAGGCTTCCAAAACCATTCCATTATATTACTGTTTTATTACGTTTGCATAAATTAAATTCGGACTTGTTGAAAAGTACCGTAGAACATATTACGTTTAAAGGATCAGCCAAATCATTTTGGGCAGCCATAGGTATTTCCTTTGGAATAATTGTAATTCAGGAAGTTATGGGACTTTCTGCTATTTTGGGGCGATCATAAGACGGGTTTGGTCTTGATCAGTGTAATTAGGGACATATTTTGGTCTCTAAACCTGAAATCATGTTATTCTCTGAATCCATAGAGATACAAAAAGCCACGTTTCTTGAGAAGAACCTGGGCAATTTCCATCCTGGGCTAAATGACTTATTAGGCACCAGAGGCAACTGCCTATGGCCCAGGAACCATAGGAGTCTGGGCCACTCATGGGCTGGATGGGCCTCCATACAGACCTCTCTCACTACTCTTTCTTAATTAAACTTTCACGCATTAAAATATTAAAGTATCTAAACATTGGTAACATATTGCAGGGTTCACACACTTAGCAGCCGTGTTTTTTTTTATTTCTCTCACTTTATAAATAGGGCTACTAAAAAATAATTATTGTTTTTCTTTAAATATTTCCGCTAAGCAAATGAGATTGGGAACTTTTTAGTACTGTCAATGCAAATACTGACCTCTCAGGAGAGGGTGCAATTGCTCACAGATGCCCTTGAAAGATAGTGAAAGTTATATTAGGATTCTAATTAAACTCTCGCACGATCCTTCAGATTGCCGTTTTTCTTCTTATCAACTTACTTGCTCAAAAGGGATCTTAAATTTCATGTTATTATCACATAACAAAGTGACAAGGAATGTGCTTATACAACGTTTTAGAAATAAAGACATATTTAGAACTGTAAAGATATCTATTATATATATATTACATTTATATAATATATATTTTTTATATTTATATAAACATTTTAGATTTTTCTTATCTTATTAGCTTAAAAATAGACCCAGTTTTTCCACTGGAAAGGCCAAGTATGTACCGGAGTCAAATGACTAATGAAAATGAATAATACGTAAGTGTTTACTTTTAATGTAAAAGAAAATACCTGCTAAAAAGAGCTGAAGTAGAAGGAATTAGTCTTTATCCAAAATTCCATCTGTTGAGCCCGTGTTTGAATGTATATGTATATACAGTCCGTCCTAAATGCTGCTACTAGGCTTACCTTCCTTGCACGTCGCTCCTCTTCTGCTTTCCCCCTTCTGTGAAACCCTCCACTGGCTCCCTATTACCTTTAGAATAAGGCCCTCCATAACACTGTTCCTCCGTTCATTTCTGCCCTCATAAGAAAATACTCTCCTACTCGATCCCTACGTTCTTCCCATGGGCTAAGGCTCTGCTCCTCGCTTATCACCTCTTCCTTTTCCCGTCTACAAGATTTCACTTGTGCTGCCCCAAACCACTGGTACCTACCTCCACTGAACCTTCAGCTTTCACCCTCCCTCCAACCAGGCCCAATGTACCAGGTCTGGCAAACTGGGCAAGTGGGCTCAGCAGATCCAATGCTTAATGTGCGGAAGCCGGTGGTCGCACGTTGTCTAAGTAAGAGCATAGCGTGTATTTAGCCAGCAGCTGTGTGTACGTCATTTAGCAGCCGATGGCCAATTTTCGTCCCCATTACCATCTTATTTGTGTTACAACTGTAAATATGAATTATATATAGGATTACATGTGATATATATATATATATATATACAACATCGGCAACAACCAACATATGGGATAGATAGGTGGGAATAGCTCACCTGTTGTCCTGGTGGGAACACATTCCTATAACGGTTAGTCTGCCAATAGCGAAGGGTCATACTGATGGGGCTAGAATCACGTACCTAGGCCAGGAGTCATAGCCCCTTCTTTACTAGTCCAGAGGGGGCCACTCTTCTCTTTTAGACAATAGGCTGTCAACCTTGTCAGTAACTTACCTCCTGTGCTTCGCAAAAGCCATCAAAATTATAAATCACACGTGTAGAACTCCCATAAAACTCTTTTCAATGTATTTCTGTTTAATTTAATGTACATAAAAGACAGCAGAGACTAAAAAATATGAATCTCAATCAAACTGAATCCCCACCTGAGACATCCCTCTAGTTAAAATAAAAATACAAGCGCTAATCATATTGTTCCCCTTGTGATCATTCTTCCCTTACAACGCAATTACATCCCCTGATTGCCCAATTCCCGCATTTCCAATTCTTATTATAAAAGCTGATAGATCACAAGAGAATTGACTGATCAGTACCTGTAATTTTCATTATAAAGACAGAGATCACAGGAGCTGAGAAATCTGATCAGGGAACAAGCTGTTAGATATATACCATCATCTTTCAATGCTTTTCACATTCATCAAGTCAGGTTTGAATACTTTGGAGCCAACTGCATCAAACAGAAGAAGGTGTGTAGAATGACCACCACGCTGCTGCCATTTTGTCTTGGTCCCTACTGGATTGTAGTACAAGGGACATAACTGTGAAGGTTGGACATGAAATATCTGTGTCTGTTAAAAAAAGATTGAGTACATCGCTGCTTTATCGGTGTGCTAGCGCATAGCTGAGGTTTCTCCAGACATCAACAACTATACTAGGTTATACACCATGACTTGGGCCTACAGCGGCCGCAGAACTGAACTATGTGGTCAATGTGACCTTAGAGGCTTACAATAGGAGGTCACAACTGTTATTGCTGGGCACATGTAGTGGCATTCTGATTCACTGGGTATAAAAACATGTAGTATAGAATGTGACATTTCGCACTATGACGTACGCTAACACCAGCGCATTGTGAACATCAGAAGTAGATGGATGAAGTACAGAGCTATTTCTCATTTGGACGGTAAGACTTTAGCTATTGTATCTTGGCAAACTTATGAGCTGAAATGTATTATTTTCCTTCTACTCTCTTCCATATCAGTATGCCATATCAACAAATTAAAAATACTTGGCGCTTAACGCCACACCAGCTGCAAGTGAATCAATGTGACTCCCCTTTCAAAAAAACAAAACCAGACAATATATGTGATTCATGCGCTTAGTGAATGCCCTCAGACTTTGATAATAACCTTCCTTTTTGCTTCTTTTTCAAAATGAAGATGCCATATCTAAAATGGACACATCTGATTTCTACAAGCTGCAGCTTCGTCTTTAAAAATACTGCATCAAATGTAAATTAAAGCGTTAATTTAGCCTACATATTCCCACTTGCAACACGGGTACATGGGTATCGTGTACATACCGATATAAAAATCTTACCATAAACCTATAATTTTAATTCCTGCTATGTAAGGCAGTAGGAATGATCAGATGGAGACATATATAAAAAATACATCACACGTTATGCAAAACTACCCAAACATACATGTTATATGGCATGTGACATAACTAGCCATGGACACTCTTATATCTTTATATATACATATATATATATATAAATATACACATATATATATTTATAAATACCTTTTATTTAATAAGCACAAATTATATTCCGCAGCTCTGTACAAAATTAATTTGTTACTCCTTTATTGAATAAAAATCAATTTTCATCCCAGTAGCATGGATAGATACAGCTTCCCTTAAGTATGCAATCCAACACTGTTCATGTGCTCTTATTTAATGTTACAATAAACTGTACAATAATAGCTACAATGTTATCTTCACGCCAAACAACAAAAAAAAGAAGATAATATAGTTGAAGCTTACCATACTTTGTGTAATAGCCTTTATGGATCTATTTCTTTCAATCTAACTTGGTGATTTATCTGAAATCTGAAAGGTTTATTTAGTTTGTATCCACCATACGCGATCTACTAAACCCTTTTTCCTTATTACTATGATATTTACGCAGAAAAAAAACTAATGAATGCCAGTAGGTGGCGCACTTGTGTTGCAGATTTTCTGAAATTGAGCATAGAACAAGAACGTGCCTGGTCCTTTAAACCATCACCTCTCCAAAACAGCCATATCAATTTTAATCATGTATTCATAGTTAAACCCTTGGGCTTCTATAAGGTTTTAAGATGCGGTAAATGACCAGAGTGTTACTATGTTTTCTTAGAATTGGATTTGCATATACTTAGCCCTATACTAACAGCACTGCATAATAACACAAAACTGAGTGAGGGAATGAATAATGTTTTACATTATGACCAACCCAGGCAGGGACAGACTGGGGACTAAAATTGGAGCTGGCACTTTAAGGCCAAGGGCCGTTAAATGACCTACCTGCAGCCACCTGTGTGATACTCCATTCCCATACACTTTTGCAGCATACGGTCGTGGGCATCAAGCTGCAAACTAAAAGATGCCCCCAATTACCCCCAAGCTGTAAAGTCTCCAAGAGCAAGGGGATCGGCTAACTCAAATTCCCCAGGGACCCAGCCCATCAGGGAACGTTTAAACAAAACACACATCCAAAACTGCCGCCTTTTGTCCTGCGGCCCCTCCAATTTTCTGTTACTTTTTTTGTTCTTCATGCTGACTGAACACCACCTGATAAAATACACAACAACGAAAATCACCGAAAACACAGAACAGACACAAACATGGGGACGGAGGGAAACTTTCCTTCTAAATTCAATAAATTGTGATGCTGTGTGTACTGTTTATATAATTTTCCCTAAACACCTCAGATGCCAACACACCAATCAGTGAGGATGGGCTGCCCAGCAACAACCGGTGTCCCCTAGCTGACCCCTCTGCCCTCTCATTCGCCTATCTCAGGCCATGTCATGTCGCCATTTTCTGCCTAGCTGTCTCCAGGGCTCCCTTGACAGTGGATGGTGTGACAAACACTAATCAAAGGCGATCCCCTCTTCCCACAGTCTGTGTATGGTCGAAAATTAAGTTTAAATACTGCCTGACAATCATGCACCTACTCCTTCCTCCATCCCCAATGCCAGGAACCTAGGGATTAACATATAAAAAAGTAAATGCAAAATAATATTAAAGGAACATTGAAAACCCTATATGCCCGTCACCTAATACCCCAGGTGGGATACCAGGTAAGGTCCATCCAATGCACCCTTTGGGTTTGAGGAGGTTGTACGGTCAAAATCACCCTACAACTTCAGTGCCTTACGGCAATAATCTGCAAATATATTAAATTATATTATATCCTCCATGTACCAGCAGCTCCAAGTGTTTTATCTATTACTTTCAGTGTCCACCTTCCCGGTACCTAAAGGGTATCCTCACCTACCTGTGTACTTAGAGGAAGGAGGGTAGTTTTTTCATTTTATTTAGAAATTTTGTATTTACTTTTTTTTTATAGGGAGACGTTTTTACAATCAAAATATTCTTTCTTCTGTACTATGACGCTGAAACCCAGACGGCATCAAATGAGCCTACAAATCTCATTTGTTCTCCCTTTGTATTTTTTAGAATCAAACATGACTTTAGATTTGTAGAAATGATATTGAATCCATTTAATACTAGGGCACAGATGGTATGTTTTAGTTTTATCTAACCATATATGAGATACAAATTGAAGTGCAGAAAGCAAATGAGTAGCATCCCAGTAAACCTTAAACCATATTAGTGTTACAAGTACAAAAAAAATGGATTACAAACAATCTCAACTGGGAGGTGAAATAATTTGATTTAACGCAGCATAAATGCTATACAATGTGCTATCATGGTTCATCATGCCACACTATGCATTGATTGAATTCATTCGCACTAACACTTTATAATATAGAATTGTATGTATGTTCATGAATGTTTAGAGCACACAGCTCTATGAAAAAGTAACAAACTAGAATCTTAAGATGCGGTATCGGAATCCATCCAAGATTGTAATTCAGATAGATGATGTTGTTCCAACAAGAAGATACGTTCCTAACATAAACCAAATCAAATGAAATGAGAAATGCGAATAAGACATATTGAGCCGTTTCTTTTTGGGAATTTAGAGTCAGGAAAGGTTCCCATTGTATTACTGTAGATAGTCTAACAAATATTGTTTATTTAGGACATCTATTTGCAACAATATGACAATGAATAATGGTTATGGAGGACAATATGTACAGACTAATGCAGACCAGGATAAACCTAGAGAATATGTCGCCCACTCCCATTTAGGCTATGCAGTTTATAGTTTATGGCTTATAGTTTCGTGACCTTGCTTGTCTTTTGTGCTTTTGTTTTTATAATTGAACCTACATTAGAAGAGCTACTTGAAGACGTAGTTCTTTGCTGTTGAATATTGAATCTTTTCAGCTCTAACCCACTTGAAGGTATAGTTTTCTTCGCCTGGCTTGTCTTTGCATTTACACAAGCCTGTGTGCTGTGTTTGTTAGTAATGTAGTAAGTAATGGCCACCAAGTGTTTGGTTCAGACACCCCTTGTTTAGTTTTTCTGTAGCTGCTGCCTGTTGCCATAATGGCTTCATTCTTTCACAGTGAATTCTCTCCCATGGGGCTGTCCATGTCAATGGCACTCTCAGGTCTAGTGAGGCAATGGGGCCGTGCCCATGCTTGGGAACTCTCCAGGTTTCACCTGGAGTCTCTGGGTATACCAGTGCTTTTCCAGTTCTCTCAGCACAATGCTCCGTCTCCAAGTGGTACTTTGGTACTCTTGCTCTTTGCATGACTACCCCTGCCTTTGACAAGCCACTCCGTGAAGAGGGAGGCCTCTAGGTAGCTTGATCTTGCCATGTCTGATAGCACCCACTGCTATGAAAGTGTAGCTGGTTGACGTAAAAGCGTATCCTGTGACATGCACATCCTTTGACAGTCGGCACTAGGTTTAATGTCAGGGTTCATGGCACAGTGATTACAATTACCGTCCCGGTCCTGCTAGCCCACTAGACAATCAAACATGCCACCGCCTTGAAATGGGTAGAGCCAAATAACCATGTCACCAAAACAATGGGCAGAGCCACAGAAGGTAAATGAAAGTGTTTAATTTAATAGACAGAAGCATATAACAGTAGCAAATATTATTTTTTCTAACAATCACTGCTATGATTTAGCATCCTAGGGTTGCCGGACCCCCTTTAATAAGGTCTTTCATTTTCCATTCCAGGGAAAGAAAGCCAATACTGATTCTCATTTCAGCAGCACATGTTCTAAAATTGTAATAATACAGAGAATATTACCATGGCTTCTGCACAAGGACTCTATAGCAATATTTTTGATTTGATGGATTTTATAATTTATTTACCTATCACTAGAAATGCAATAATTGTCCTTTTATCCGCTTTGATTTTGCTTTGCTTATGAAATAACGTTTACAGGGACATTTCAGCCATTTAATGCACTTTAATGCATATAATAGATGTGTTTTCCTGTAGAATTTCCCCAAATGTATTTCTCCCTTTTGTTTGGCCCTCTACTAGATCTCTAGTTGAGTGCTGGCTGGAGGAAGGCTGCTAATGGGAGTATTTTCCTGCCACATTATAATGTATTCTTCTATTGCGGGGGTGTCATGGACATTAAACTGTCCCTTTAAAGATTTTAATTAATTCCCTGTGTGGTATTGTTATTGATTGGTAAGCAGAAAGCATCCCCCACCAATGTTGTTATAAGTTGAGAGGTTCTGGAGATGCCGTAGCTGGAGCAATTGCTGAATTTAAGATATTTAATTAAGGGAACAACAACTTTGGTACTTGAAGAGACCTTTTGTATCATATGATAATTAATTGCAAGGTTGTTTTTACATGGAAATTACTCATAATAAATTAAGGGATTTTAAAAAGATTACACGCCGTATTTGCTTGGTAGTCCATAAATTTACTTTATCTGTAAAATAAAACACTATTTTAATGAGAATAATTTCTTCCATGGGACGTTCAGTTTGCTCAGGGCATGCTAAATACGAGGGCCCGTTATAACATAGAAATTGCTAATAAAAATGTAATATTTAAAGCAAGGTTATATATTATAACCTGGAATGCACAACATTTGTCGTTATTTACAGGTGGACAATAGACTGGATAGAATCTCTAGAGGGTCACAAATAGCAAACAATATTATAAATCTCTAAAGCAATAAGGAGGAAATGGTTTAACTCTTTGTTATCCATAACACCATCATTAATATATCTTTATTCAATAACCTAATTTTTGGCCATTGTGTGGCTTCTGGTACAAGTATGTTAAGTATACCTTCTTCTTCTGCTCATAGAGAAAGATACACCATCCTCATATCCTGACACAAGCATTGGGTCTATTCAGTATGGTCAGTTGAGTAAACCTGACTGACCATACTTGCCTGGTAGACCAAGTTGCATATTCTGTGATATGCGAGTTGTTTGCGAGAGCATGTGAGGGTATACACTCATAATTTAATAAAATTCGGTGGATCCTAACGTTTTTTTCTGGCCAGGAATGTATGTGTAAAAGACCACTTAGGTCATACTAATATTCTCTGCAACCTTTTGAAACACGTAGTAGACGTTCTATTGATTCCAAAGCAGATTTATTTATTCAGGGAGTTGAATTGCAAACCATGCTTTTACATGCACTGTTAATATCAAACATATTTGAATTTGGACCGGGTCATTGAATAGAGCCCCAGGGATATATATGAACATGAAGCTAGTAATCTAAGCAGTGCTACAGCAGATGTAGAAGTGGACACGCCATAAAAGAGAGCCATATGAGGCTACATCAGGGCCAGTTCTAGCTCATATAGTTGGCATGCAAGCTGAGACCTTCTCGATAGGCAAAGGTCACCACATAGAACCAGAAGGACAAAGTCTGCTGGAGATTATTCTTAACTGCTGGTTCACTAAAGTAAATTCATACTAATGTATCAGTAAATAAAATCCATTTTATGTAGCTTTATTAAATATTTTATTTATTTTTATTCACCATTACATTAGCGAAGCTAGAAAGGTTTGTGGTGAAGAGATGATAATATCTAACAATTATTTCTAAAATAATCTGCGGAAAGACAAATAGAAATCAATAGATTGATTCAAAATCCAATTGTGCACTAGAAGAAGAAACTCAAATAATATAATAGCAAACCTGTACAAAATGAGATACTCCAAACTTGTATAATACATGAAGTCTCTGATTAGAGCGCACAGAAAACATCTTCGTTGCAATTTGTAATCAATTATCGTATGAACCTCCCACATGCAGGTATGATAATCGAGCATTATTATTATATACCTCTGACTTCTGTTCAGCCGAAATGTTTCCTGCATGATTGATGTATAATTAGGATGTGAGCTACATCATTATTAATGAAGATTACGGAGAAGGTCGGGTGTGCAGTTCTAGATTCAAGATGGCAGCTCGCACCGCACACGCGAAAATAATAGACATTTTTTTATATTGTGAGAAAAGTGAAAATGAGATTTATAAATATTTAGACAGATTTAAGTATTAGGATCCAGGATAACCTCAAATGTGACAATTGCACTTTACGATTTTCCTTTTTCTTTGTTATTTGAATATTGTGAAAACTAGATTTCCAGCCTCCTTAATTTTCAGCAAAACATAGCGGAGGTGGGGAAAAAAATCAACAACACATTGGAGAACAAGAAGACAGAATAGTTAGGAGTGACTGTGGGATAGGTCTGGGTTTAAATTTTATAGTCCTATTTCAGTTACATATTTTTTCCTAATGAAACCAAATGGGCGAGGAAAGCTTCCCCCCCCCCAGCAGCTGCTGACAGGCCTGTAATTGATCAGAATTTATGATGACTTTTCTCACGCTTCGTGATTTATGAGTCCGCTGGTGACACAGCAGGATTTAATAATATCCTTTAGAGCAGGAGGTAAGAAAGTAATTGAGATCTCCCACCAAGAAAAACACACACCTGCTCACATACACACGCACGAAATGACACACACCTGTGTGCCAACATCTCCTCTCCCTGTAGGGAAGGTAAAGGGAACGGCAACATGGCATTGGCATGACAGATACTCGGATCCGCGACCGTCATTAGTAATAACATTTGTAATCAATATTCCGTTCTTTTGGCTGATTAATGAAGCATATTAAATATTCACTATTACATCCCATAAGGATTAGGAAGGGGACTGTCATGCGTGGAAGAGGACTCATTTCCCATGGGGTTCCTCTGGTCTCCTTTTTAGTATTTACCTACTGTTCCACATATAGTCGCTAGATTTTCTTTCATATAAAGAGCCTTAGAGAAATTGATAGAGCACAATAAGCCGCTTTTGTCTGCCATATTTTCTTCAATACAATTTGTTACAGGTCTGTTTAGCAGGGTTTGCCTAAATCCAAAGTCTATCCTAACTTTAGATTTAGATCCTAAATTTAAATGCCCGTGGAATGGTGCTCCTGGACCACTGTTCATCCTATAAGCAAATTTTACTTCAAAAGTGCTTTGAAATCCCCAAAATGCAATAAAATGAATTTGCCCTATAAAGATGTCAGCGATCTTTTGTTGTTGACCATCCTTTAACAAAAAGACTTAGATAGTGTGAACAGCAACTACATGTAGATTACAAGGAGACCGAGGATAGTATAGAGAAAGTAAGTATCTACTAAAAAAGCATCACTGGACAAAACCTGAATAGCAGTATCAACTCCTGGATATTTATATATATATATATATATATATATATATATATATACTGTGACTGGAGCTTTCCATTTTTACCATACACTTGTTAGTCCCCTTGTTCATGTTCAGTGTACCCACACTAATTATGTACACGTATGTGTATATATATACATTTTTGGGGACAATTTTCCACCGCTGGGGGAAAAAACTAGTTAATGTTCAGCAGCATCTCAGCAATATCCCACCATGCACAGGTTATTTTACAATCACCGGTGGTGGGAGAGGGAGTCGTTGGCATTCACAGTCACGTCTGGACAGACCCTCTGGGAACTCTTTTGATTTCTTTAGTGTTAAGAGAGTGCCTGAACGAGGGCTTGGGCAATCGGAGACGGCACAGTTACACAAAAGAGCTCACG
The DNA here is from genome assembly GCA_009364415.1 of Spea multiplicata. Classification (NCBI taxonomy): domain Eukaryota; kingdom Metazoa; phylum Chordata; class Amphibia; order Anura; family Pelobatidae; genus Spea; species Spea multiplicata. The sequence continues at coordinate 24,246 of VKOC01004373.1, forward strand.
CAGTTACACTTCATCTGTCAGAACGGAGCTCCTGCTGACGGAGGAGACTCCAGGCTGTCATAAGAAATATCCCCGCCGCCGCAAAATACTTACGATGTACTGTTACACCCTAAGGGTCGTTTTGGCCACTTCCCTTAGGATGCAAAAGGGTGTTAAGGGGTATAACTAATTTTTTGCTATTCATGTGTAGCTCGCGGGGATGAAAACTGAGAGGCCTCAGTGATAAAAAAACGTGTCTGAGATCAATTTTGTAATAATGTCTGTGAATGCTTGTGGATGAGTGACTGACAACGCGAGTGAATGGGTTAGTATTGGTACACCAAAAGACTGTATATACAATGCTATTTTTCAAAGAAAACAGTGTATAAAATACATAATATAGTAAATAAGCTGTTTCTCCCATCCGTTCAACGGTTCCGTAATCATGATTTACATATTCACAGAGTTTGTCAAGGAACCCCTGCGAGTAGAGAGGGACACAATATCTAGATTCTAGAAAGTGCAAAACAAAAAAACTTCCCTTAGGATGCAAAAGGGTGTTAAGGGGTTTAACTAATTTTTTGCTATTCATGTGTAGCTCGTGGTGATGAAAACTGAGAGGCCTCAGTGATAAAGAACGTGTCTGAGATCAATTTTGTAATAATGTGTGTGAATGCTTGTGGATGAGTGACTGACAATGTGAGTGAATGGGTTAGTATCGGTACACCAAAAGACTGTATATACAATGCTATTTCAAAGAAAACAGTGTATAAAATACATAATATAGTAAATAAGCTGTTTCTCCCATCTGATCAACGGTTCCATAATCACGATTTCCATATTTACAGGGTTTTTTAAGGAACCTAACCCCTGCGAATAGAGAGGGACACAATATCTAGATTCTAGAAAGTGCAAAACAAAAAGTATCTTGATTTATGTTAATTTCAATAAATATGCATTTATTTCAAATGTTTTGATATACAAATTGTGACTACACCATTCCAAATGCTAATTCTGCCCTATGAACCCTTCACAAAAATATGCAAACAGAGCTATTTAGTACCGCGTGATATTATACCTTCAAGTAACTCTTACTGAAGTTTTTTTTTTTTTACCTGGGAACAATAGGATAGTCATTCGGCCACAACATTGGAGTGACAAAACAAGACCGTCCTGATGGATAAAGTTATTCCAGGTTTTATCTGCCCTAGTTATGAAGCTGTCACATTTTGATTAATATCTCTATTCAGGACCTTTGCCTATGTGAATTTGAAGGAACATCATAAAGTCTACATCCCCTGTGAGAAGACTCTCTCTCACTTCTTCCATCATGTCTCCATCTCTGTTTTTTTCACATTTACTTTTTCCATTTCCGTAGACCATGCCTTGTATTTCATTTTGACATACCATCACGATAGACAATCACTGTTCTCATATATCAATCTTCTCTCTTCCTGCTAATCATTTTTTTTTCTTCTGGTGGATCATTGGATTGTAAGACAGATAAATGAAGGGTAGATTGTGAAACGACTGGATGGATGAGCAGCAGTTGTGTTGATCAATATATATGTGTATATAAAATAATCATTGAACAGATCAAACACATTAATACATAAAGGTTTTGATAAAATGAAAGAAAAAAGCACAAAATATATATATATATATATTTATAAACTAGTTAAGTTTTAAATTGGGAAATTGAAAAAAAAATACACAGAGTGAACAAAATGTGTATATATATATATATATATTAATATATATATATATCATATTTTTATTTCCCAATTTAAAACCTAAATAATTTTCTTAATATATTGGGCTTATTATGTTGGATGCTGTTGCATGTGTGTCTTGGTTTTCAAGCAAACAGCATTTGAGGGCTACATCCATAGACCTCCAACAGGTCAAAAATTTCCTAATTGATAATAAACAGAGCAATGCACAATATTTGAATGCAATACGCAAATAAATAAAAAATAATATTTACATATTATAATATATTATACAATATATAATACATATTATTATATAGGTCTGAGAATATTCAGGATTGCTTTCTCTACATGTTTGTGTCATATTTGTGTAGTTGTGTGAACATTACTATAGATATGAAATAGGAATACGTTTCACAAAGATTCCTCTATAAGTACCGTGTAATGAATGACAGGGCAACGTAAGAATCACCAATCAATAGACTGCAGCAGGGTCATATACAGTTAATAACAGCACTAGTGTTCATTGACCTGTGGAACAGGGCACCCCATCTCCAATCAGCGTTAACCTTGCTATTGACCTTGGCCTTCAGACCGTTTATCTCTTTGTGACTCGTCGTCCAATTCTAAACTAAATTACAAAGAAATAATAAACATAGGAGACTCGAATCTCGAAGCTATGCCATATAAGCATGGCAGGTTTTCCTTGCTTTCCTTTTAGCCACATAGGCAGAAATAACTTGAGGATCATCCAAGGGTTTAACATGTATACAGAGAACAATTTTCTGAAATTCATGCAACATATAATGTCCCCTTGATTTATTTAAATGAATTTAAAAGTAATGTTTCGTGCGCAGAGGGTCGGACGCACCCTTAAGGCTTGGATATCTACTAATTTGGCATTGGTCATGGAGATGATGCAGGGTGGTATAATCCTCCTTGGCACTTACAACGCTTTGTCAGATAATCATTTTCTAGCTCGATTTATGCCTGAGCATTGAAGTATCAATGAGAAAACCTGATTTCATAAACTTAAGAGCTGTGACATTATTTCACAGTAGAATTAACACAAGCCAGCTCTGCTAACTCAAATTTCCTGCTACCGAAGTTATTATTCTATAACAAACAAGAGTGAACCATATTAAACAGGACAGCCTAATTGCAAACACATGGCGTATAACACTAAAGAAACTGATTTACAAAATCACCCACTTACCAGCAGTCACCGAGATGAAGTCAAAGCCCTCTAATTGAAAAAAAAAAATAGTTTGGGCTATTGATCAAAGTCTTTTTCTGAAAGAAAAAAAAATATTTCAATGCATTATATATATTAATAATTTACTTTATTAATATTCACTTGGAATTAATTCTTTACTGTGACAGAGTTCTTAGAAACAAATACAAGGACACCCCAAGGCTGGCTTTAATGTTGGTGGTCCCTTTGGCAAACCTGGAATTTGTGGCAGACGGACTGCCACCTTCCTAGACCTGCCACCAAAGGCCTAGTTGGCTTCGGCCGTAATATATCGCTCATTGCAAGTGCCATCACTCTCTACGTGCATTTGTAAACACAGAAGCATCACACAAAGCCGACGTGTCTAACTAACGCAGTAAGACCGACACACGCCATAACACAGGAAGCACTTCCTGCTTGCACTCCAGACAGGAAGTACCCATGGAACAAACCACTTGAGGCAGAGGAGAGGGGGAATTTAATCTTCTCTCTTTTATCTAACTTTTATCGATTAAATTGACAAAAAAAAATAAAAAAAAATAAATATATATATAAACTCAGAAATTTGTCAAGCTACTTATATTTAATCTCAGAAGAAATACTATTACATAAGTTATGGTGGGTAAAGGTGATGGAAAACCTTTCCACTTAAAATTAAGGGGGTAGTAGAAGTATTATTAAACACTCATCTATAAACACCAGACAAGCCAGAAGGCCTGTTTTTTCCCTCAGAAATCTCATGGTGCTGCCACAACCACAAGGGATTCTGGGTAGGCACATGCAAATAAGGTCAACAATAAGACAAACATTATATTCTCCAGCATATGCAAAATGTTAAAATAGAGAAAATGTACTCAAATTGCTTTTTTCTAAAATGTATCAATGTTTAAGGTGTTATTGACTTGAAAATATATTTTACTTTAATAAAGCCTTATACTGATTTTTTTCCCAATTTTAACCTTTTTTTTGCTACTGCACTATGGTGTTATAAGAGCACACAGTAATAATACAGGGCACCAAAAAAGTATATATATTAGATCTGTCAGTCATGGACCTGGAAGTTATGTTCATTTAATCCATGTAGTGGATTTTCGTCTTTTTAAACATCCGTCTAAAATAACATTAAGTGCTAAAAGGTCTCCATATTTCAGATCATGAAAGAAGATATAACAAAAAAAGGTTAAAAAGTATTGTACTGATTTCTAATATAACAAAGCTGTTTGACCCAAGGGGAAGGAAAGCCAGTTATTTTCTAGTAGCAGAGTATGAATTTATGTGAATTCTGGATAGTGGAAAATTGGAAAATTAAATTTTGGGAAATTGGCTAACGTTACATTCTTATTTAAATTTCAAACTTGTCAAACTCTTACAGAATATTTGAAATAAAAACTTCCAACAATACAGAATAAAATGTCAGAAATGTAACTCATTGAAATATACCTTTTGGAATCTACATTTTTAAACTTGTGATTAAATGGAAGGGTGGATTTTTGTGGCATGATAAATGAGGTAACAAAAGTAACCATGACTTCACAGCAGTGTCAGTTATGACCATTAAACAATAAAGTAGGATTAAACTATAGGGTGGTTTGCCAAATGTTCTAAATTTTTGTGGACCCTTAGTGTCTTGCTCAGTAGAGTGGTGTAGGCATATTTTATCTAGCAGGGTAGCAATGAGATCATGCACAAGTGTCTTTCTTCCAACGTCATGATGTCAGAATGTAGCACACTTAGAGTCTTAGCGATATAATGTTGTTCTTGGACCAAGTGAAGAGAGATATGTGGGCACAGATCCTCTTACTTATGAGTAAAAAGTTTGTTGCTGCCTCCCGCCACCCTGGTATCTGGACCTCCTTTCAGTTGCCCCCTCCTGCATCCACAATTATCATTGTTGTTTCTAACATTAGCTGATATTTTGTCTTTGTCTCCTCATAAACTAGGAAGAGGCACTTAACCAAATTAGCTTTAGTTTTAGGTCATGCAATATTAAGTCTATGATCTATATTTAAATGCAAACCCCAGTGAGGGGGAGAATTATGTTGGTACAAAGTTCCCCTGCCTACTCACATGTTAGAACACATGAGGAGTAGAACTTTGTTACTGCTTCTCTCTCTGAAGACTTCCAAGGTGGTTGGTCTCCTTCATAGCAGAGGTTAATGGAATGTTGTAGAACATTTATGGATTTCAAGATATGCTGCTAAAAAGCTTTGGTGCCCAATGTGTGTTTTTTTCCAATAATAAAAACACCCACAAAACCATTTTCTGTGTAGTAATTATAGTCCGTACATATAAAATATCAGTCGTTCTGGTTCATTAACTGGTGGGCATTGCAGTTGAGTAGGCTCCTTATTCTCCTGTCAATATCTCTCTGGTGTACTCTCAGGTCTACTTAATTTATTAGCTATTGGACTTCTTGTAAAGACTTTTCTCATTTGTTTTCTTCTTAAGCCTGCCATCTATGCACCCGTCCTATTCTCCATATTAAGTACCATTCATTTAGTCTTTTGTCCTCTCCTTCTACTGTCAGTTATCATCTGCTGCTTGTCATACTCTATCCAAACCTGATCCGCCTCTCCTTCTATATCCGCATTATACATCTGTCCATCACTACAGCTGTCCATCCATCTGTGCAATAAGAAGGTCCATCAATCAATTACGTCCCTGCCAAATGTCTTGTCTCTTTATTCATCAATTAATCATTCTCCCTATGCTTTAATCCATCATCCATCCCTCTAATTACTTTCGGTCCCCATTATAATTTCCTAAACTCCGAAACTTCCTTAAACTGCCTTCGTGGAACCTGCATGTAAATGATTAAATATCCAAGGTAGGTGTTTGGTCAAATTTAAATTTATGGTCTATTTACTTTAGAATCCCCCAGATCCAAGTGCACATTATAATCATTTGTTCAGGGAGAACTCAGTTTTGATATACAAACATCTACCTTTGCATCTAAAGCATTATCATTATCTCTATTTAGTATGTATGTTTATAACCATTTATTATCTATGAAAAGGTATTTGTTCTTTTCTATTTTGTTGTATTTTATTGTAACTATAGCACATGAAAACACAAGGTAGAGTGAAATATACCTTAATATCACATCTATAACATTAGATATTCTGAGAGCGTCACAGCGCCCAGATCTCAGGACTCAGTCTCTAGATATCTCTGCGCTTTTTGTAATTGTAATTTTAAGAATAAGTTTCCAGGAAAGACATAACAATTCCCAATAGCAATTTCATGCTTCAAATACGGACAGTTTGACATAGATAATTTGACACTGTCAGACCTTATAGGCCTAAAGGTGTTAACTATATCTATGGAAGGACTTAGACCCAGGCATTAGTACAAAGGACTACGTCAGAGCGCGTATGCTCACTGCAGAACAAAAAGGATAATAGGATTTTAAAGGTCAGGGTCCATACATCAGCTCACACGTAACGGAAAGACGTCTCAAACATTAATGAAAATGAAAAAATCAATTTGATGCATACAAGGAATATCCCCAAAAAAACATTCGAAATTAAGTGCTTTAGCTCAACATTTTGGAGATTAATGTTCGTACTTCCATAAATATTACAATAAAACAACAATATAATATATCTGGGTGAGCTGGTGCCTGGAGCTAAGCAAGCCTAATGCCTGGCTTAGCTCCAGCTCACCAGAAGGAGACATGGGCAAGTCGGAGCTGAGGGAGCTGAAACCCCATCTCTCGTAGAGTTTTCAGCTTCATGAGAGCATTTTTGGTCACTTGCAAAAACGTTTATTTTGTATCCTTTGGTCATAGATTAGCATACCTGGGAACTGGTTTGACCCAGAGATCTCCAGATGAAGCACCGCTTCGCCGGGTTTATGGGAGCGGGCTCTTGACATGCCCCACTCCCTACCCATTTCCCCTTTAAATGAAGTTCCCAGGTATTACAGGGACCAATAAAAAAAGGGTTGACATTTTAAACTGAAATCTACTTTGATTTGGTTTCATTTCACAGGAATTCCCACAAACACAGCAACCGGCAATAAATCCCCTCACGAAAGCCATGCTGGAATCTCTTGCACAAAAGAATAACAAAAAGAATACAGATGGGATGTAAATTAATATGGGTATTTCCCTCCATCCTTACCCTAAACCATAGGTTAAATTATAGTCCCATAAATACAGGCCCGAGATATACCTGAAATATACTTCATTTTGGTCCCTGTCAGATCTGTCAGAACTTAGGAAATGATATATTTGGGAAATATCAGCTGCTGGTAAATTAATTCAGAAAAAGGGAAATTTTCCATCAAAGAAGCAGCAGCGTCGACGAGTCATTTGGAGTCATACCACCTAGCTGCCGGAATTAGACTGAAGAAGAAGCTACAGAATGAGTTATTTCTTTTGATAGTAGGGTTCAATCCGTTATTTCTCCTTTTAACCTTATCTAGACTTTACCTTTTTACATTTCTGACCCACCCCTCTGGCTTTTTATTCCGTTTTCCTTGAATATCTTACTGCAATTTCCTATTTCAATTTTTCTACCGTTTCACTTTTTATATTGGGGTTTATTCACTAAAAGGAGCATCGCCAGGCGAGTTGTAGTTTCTACTCTATCATTTCACTATACATTATGAAGGGCCAGCACCAATAAGTTTCTCCAAGGAAAAATGGCTAAGCCGGCCCTGTGTAGTGCAAATTTGAAGTCTTTCAAAAAATTTTCACATTTAACGCATGGTATACGGTCAACAAAGCTCTTCTTACGGGTAAACCTAACTGAGCTTGGCTCTTCATAATGTGCAGTGAGGTCAGGAAGTTCCCCACACACCCTCCTTTAAGTGAATAAATCATGAGTTTAACATTTCTGGGCATTTTTTCCTACAAATTTTTAACATGCAGAGCTGCGATGACCGTCATAGAGCATGTGTTACTATTTGATAACCCGTTCATGAATATACTCAGAACATTTATGTCACCTACATGGACATTATATACCAGCTCATATAATAATAATGGTGTGTATACCTTAACACAGCGTAATAAGTATATGGGGAGTGTTTTACCCATTTGCTGTTATTTCCCTGTAGATGGTAGTAGAGAAGCATTGTTTTAGTAGTTTTAAAGTGCAAGCTCATAAGCTCAAATTTATATTTACTAGCAGTACGTTAAGAATTAACTTTTTAAAGACTATCAATTTTTATTAAGAACATAAGTTATGAAATGTAAGATTCAATGTTTTTATTAATACATGCAATATTTTATTATTTCATATATAATATATATATATCTATATATATATATATATAGTTTTGTTGCCTTGTTTTGTATGGCTACATCATTTATCTAATGAGACTGAAGTTTAAGTTAAGTTTTCTCTCCTGAGACCTGCAATTCACTACAAACAAGACCACAAAACACCAGAGCAGATTATTGCTCTATTAATTTAACACAAGAACTGCAAGAAACATATAAAGTATTTTTTTTCGTTATTATATTCTTTGACACTACCGTAAAAACTCAAATGTTAGTCCTTATAAGAATTTAAATATATGTTGACCTTTTTTTTTTTGCGCTCCTTTCTTTTTCTTACGATCTTTTTGTTTTAAAAGTAGATTGGGGTGTTTTCTACTGGTTTTCGACAAGTCGTCGATGTATCCGCCGAGCTTCAGTTTTCTGCTACACTTAAAGCCATATCTGCCGGGCTCTGTAATAGGCTTATTAACTTCAACCACCCGCTACTTTCATCTTCCATGGACTCCAGTGCAGTGCTTTATGCTCACTAGCTCTTGATCCCTGCTCACCTTATCACTGATGTCATGTCCGCCTGACTCTGATGTAACTCTCCACTGTAGTGATTTGAAGCGGAGTTGACAGTAATACCAAGAATATAAAGTCTGGGAATCCTAAAGAAAATTCTTGCTGGGTCTGTAATGTCTATTACATGTGAGAGCAGAATGACAAGATGTTATGTAGACTGTGCAGGCATAACTCGGTGGTCTCTCCATCAGAAAACCAAAAATAACAGTTATTCAAACAACCCAACCACATACTGTCTCGGAATGAGCTAAGAATGGTGCCTGCAACCTTTAAACAATACATTTATTACAGACACATCTATTTATGAAATATCTATCTACGAGTCCTTATTTATTTTTTAAATCCACTAAAAAAATACGCAGAAAACCTCCTTTGCTGCAATATTGCTCACAAAACTGCAATTATGTTTAGGTTCGTAATGGCATTTATTATGTATTTTCTGCTGGAACTGTATTATGTGCATATATTATAATTAGCTGATTAATTGCATGATCAGAATGAAATCCAAAAGTAATTTTCTAAATAGATTCAGGAAATCTAAAAATAAAAATCAGCTGTATCCTTTTAAATATGATGTCATCATGACTCAAATTTACAACTGATTTCAAGATACATCAGTTTCAGACTTACATCATGTCACTTCCCCATTATAAAAGCTATACTGTCCATGGGTCCATATGGTGATTTCTAATGGGAATTTATGTCGTAGTTCCAGGGAGGGCTGGGCCAGACATTGGGGGGCAAGTCCAGCCTGGGGTCCTTGACTTTGGGGGGGAAGTCCAGCCATGTGGCCAAGAACACATTTGGCAGATTACATGCTCGATGTCCAGTCCTGACAAAAACATGTATGGAAAGAGTATGTACTACACCCATGAAAAGAAGCATAGTAAGGATCCAGTCAGGTTGCCAATGCTGTCTAAAGTTGTTTTCACTGTGTATGTAGAACAGCAAGTAAAACATACCAACAAAAAGCTTTAGGTAGTGGCCCAAAATTCTTAATATTAGAGCATCCCAAGGGCCATATGTCCCCTGCTCCCTTTGCTTACCCTCCCCAACCAGGCTATAGGTCAAAGTAAAGACCCTTTATTATTAAATATACAAATCTGACCCATGCTACATCATTACAGCATTACTCCTGCTACCTATCCCGATGTAAGCATGAGGACTGCTTGTGAGTAGTCCGCAGGGCCGTACAATCTAGTCCAAGTCAGTTCTCCAGGGCTATCATCGAGACAGTGTGCTATGATTTCTTTAATTAACCTGTAATTAACTAAGAGGAGTTAACTAATTAACGAATTAATTAACTAATTAGGAACGATCATCACTAGCTGTGCTGCGTCTGCTCTATTCTTTGAGTATTGAATTTGGACAGTTACTGAGTTAATATTTAAACTGCTTGGGCTTTGATTAAGCTGGGGTTTAATGAATTTGCCTATAATGATTATATGAATTATAAATAAGGTTTCTGTTAGATACCAGCATTGCTATGTCTTTATCCAGTGTGTATATATTATATATATATATATAGTATTTTTATATACTATTATATCTATTATTTACTTATATTTTCTCCAATAGTAGTATTTTTTTAGATATGAGAATATTGTATATATATATATATATATAATATTTATTATATATTAATCGTTATATATATATACACATTAATATGAAGTTGGTCCCCCCTTTGCAGCTTTCATTCTTCTGGTTAGGCTTTCCACAAGACTTTGGGGTGTTTCCCATTCATCCTGTAGAGCGTTTGGACGAGACGCCCCCGGCTCCAGTTCATCCCAGAGGTATTCGATGGGGTTGAGGTCAGGGCTCTGTGCAGCCGGTCAAATTCTTCCACCCCAAACTCATCCAGCCATGGACCTTGCTTTGTATACTGGGGCACAGTCATGCTGGATTAGATTAATTGCCTTTCTCAAACTCTTCCAACAAAGTGAGAAGCATAGCATTGTCCAAAATGTCTTGGCATGCTGAAGCATCAAGATTTTTACTTTACTGGGCTTAGCCAAAACCCTGATTTCAATACTTTTCTTCCAATACCTTTGTCCGTATAGTGGTACAAAAAGCAAGGTCCAGTCCTAGTACTGCTGGGAAGCTGTTGCCCTTATCTACCACCTTTCTAGTAAAGTATTTTTATCTTTCAATCAATGTAGTTGTTTTGGCGATCTATCTATAAAAGTAAGGGACAAAACAAACAAATTAGTATTTGTTTTTTGGTTCGAATCTCTATTTTTCTGCTGTTGTTTCAAAGGCTACCAGGTACTAAATTCCAGATATTTCAGGCCCCCCCCCCTTTTTTTATTGCTTTTATTATTTATTCCCAATATATTGTTATTTTAAAGTCCCTGTCAACAATCACACCCTTCAGTTCTCAGGTATACAGGGCTATAAAATGACAGCTTGCTTTGTAGTGACTTTCCACCGGAGTCATCTCCTTCCCCCTTGACGGACACTTTTATGACATTTTGTGTCATCTTTGTTTAATGTCTCAGATCTTTTATTAGATTTTGAGTTACGCTCATCTACATGTCTCTCCTATGATAACATGACAGCTATTCCCAAGAAATAACATCTCTAAATCTAGTTTCGGAACATATTTGAAACTCACTGTAGACAACAAAAGAAGGATCATTGCGAACGTCTAATTGAGAAAATTAGCCTAAGGTAGAAAAATATATATTTTTTTTCTTTTTCAATTTCATTCTACACGGAGCAGTGCGGCTAGCGCTACAACAAAACCAAATTTTGAAACGTAATTCATTTATCTTCTTGTTTTCCCCCATTCCAACAAATACAATTCTGAAAATATATTGGCACGCTGTGTATTGCAGATGTTGTCGGCACCTGTGACATTCTTTGTGAAGTTGACTTACCAATCATAATACAGTTTAATTCTTGGTTCTCTGGTTGATATGATGCTAAAAATCTTTTGTAGGCATATACTGCAGATGTTTTCGTATATTGCCTAAGGATACCCATTTTTCATCGACTCTATGTTCATTGTTGATTCAAGAAGTCAGGGGAAAAAAGAAATAAAAAATAATAAATATATATATATATTATAACGTTTTTTTTCCGTCCACATTTATTATTCCTTTTTATTTTGACCATCCGGTAATAATTCCATGACTTCTTTTCCTTTTATCTTTAGTTTAGGTTGATTTTTGTTTTTAGTATACATAAGTGAATTTTTGGATAAGAAAAGTATTCTCTTATGGTGTCCTGGTTATATATGGCACAGGGTATTTAACTCTTTTTTTTTCATATTAATATCGTATATAACGTCTCATATTTTTTTTCTGCTTCTTAAATATTTTCAATGATTTTGTTGAAGATAAGTTTATTATGATTACTCCATACATACAAAATCCATACAAAAGAAAATGCATTGGAATCTATTTTATTTAACCATAAAAGCATGATTGTAAAAAAAAAATACGGTAATACAACCGTATTTGCAAAATCTGTACACAATCACTTATTGCACATAAATGGAAAGACATTGTTAACACGGGGAGAGTGAAAGAGTGTGTGTGTGTGTGTGTGTATGTGGATGTATGTGTATATGTATAAGTGTATGGTGTTAATGTGTCAGAGCATATGGTATCAGGAATGAACCTAGGGTTAGAGGCCTCTGTGAGAGAGGGTGTGTGTATGCTTAAGTATATGATATTACAGTAAGTATGTGTGTTAGTGTATGGTGTTAAAGTGAAATAATGCGCTATGGCGCCACTAACCCTAGGCTCAGCCCTATTAAAACATATAAATATGGAAACAATACCATACATTACAACAACAATAATGAAGCCTCCCCCCCCCCCTTTCTGTCCACTCTTAGTTTCTGTCGTGTCATGCCAGCGAAGGTAAGTCAAGGAAGCCACATAAAAATGGGCATATGTGGAAAAGGGAGAGTTGGAAGGAGAGATTGTGGGAGAGCCGTGTTTTAGTTTCTTTACCAATATATACTGTGACACAATACCCCTTCACTTTGGTACTCTGTCCGGGAATCTTTACTTACACACAGTCTACCAGGCTGCAGAGACGGCTCAGACACGAGGAGGTTAAAATAAAAGGCTGGGCCTGTTTTTATTTTGTCACCACTGGCATTACGGAAAATAAATAAATCAAAACAAAAAGCCTCGCTCTCGTGAGCGCTAACTAATACACGGTTCTCCAACCTAACTGCAGTTGGACGGCTTATCCGTTCCCAACAAACAAAAATAGCAGTTTATGTTTAATATTGGCAGCGCTCAGTAACTTAGCAGCTCTAGCTCTCCCTCTCTGTCAGGGAGCCAAATGATCTCCCTCTTGCTCTGAGACCAGGAGGCTACTTAACTGCCTCTCGCATTAATTAGTAGAAACAGCTGAGTACTAGGAGAGTAACCGTGAATTTCC
>VKOC01004374.1:0-15614 GCA_009364415.1 Spea multiplicata
TCTTAGCTGCAGGAGCCGTATGTCTATCCCGCGCATGTTTACATTCCCCCACTGTATTACCCTCTACCACTTCTGCTGGGAGGCTGCTCCACCACCATACTTTTTACTCCTGTACTGCAGTCTGTAGGGGAATTTTTGGGGTCTGTCCTAACTGTCCCACCTGAGTAAGAGTCGATACGAACCCCGTCCTCATCAGACTGCAAGTACAGGGAATATAGAGAAGAGAGGGCGAGCCGGCAGAGTCGTTACCTGCGTGAGCGTCCGGTGCGGTCTTTATGTTGTTGGCTCCCATAATGAACTGATGGATGCGAATCCAGAGACAGCAGGAGATCCAGAGACACCTGTACTCTAGACTGAGAACTCCTACTCACTGAGTACCCCACTCACTTTTAGATCTACCCCACCCCACTCTCAGTTCTTATTACCCAAAATCACAGCTGTGCAAACCCCCCCTCCCTTTCAGCTCTGAGTACCTCCACTCACTGTGCGCCCCAGTCTCTCTCTCCTTGTCCTCCCTTCGTACTCTCAGCGCTCTCTCTCAGCGCCCTCCCTCTCGTCACCCTGCTTATTTTGTGGTCCCTCCTCAGAAAATCCTGTGTGACTGCATTACTGTTCACACCCTACTCGAGCGCAGGCCTGGCACCGTGACTCAAACTCACACACCCTGTGATGGGGACCACTCCCTGCGGCATGCCCCGGCCTGCGCGGCCACCACTGCGACCCTGCAGCAGAGAGATAGAAGAGCTACCATGAGGGGGCTCTTAGTAGCACAAAAAGCACAGATGACATCATCCGGCCCCCAACGGCCCTGAGGGGCCTCACCCCAAAAATATCAGTTGGGCTCCGCGCATCGCATGTGCTTTAAAGCTGAGGACCCTTTAAATTTCCTAGCCCCCCCATCGCAAAGGCATGAAGGTATTCCTGACCACCCCCCCCAGCCAAACACACACTGCATGGTGGGGAGACCCGTGTACATGCGCAGAAAGCAAGAAGCCCTTTAGGACGTAGAGGTACGTCCTGAGGTCTATTGACAGCCTGGACACTTGTGCCGTGGCTGGCGTCCTACCAACTGATTGTGTGTAACAGCGCTGGCCCCGAGTGCCAGTACACCGTAAATTAAGGGATGCCCAATCACATGATCGGGCATTCCCTTCTGGTAGGCTGAGACCCAGAAGTGCACTTGAGGACAGGAGAGCCTCAGCAGGGTTTTTCTAGACCTGGCTTGGCTCTCCCCCTGCTGGCTGATCACAATTATTGCAATCGGCAATGCAGGACTATGGAGCCCTGCTCGCTGATCACAGTGTGATCAGCACAAGCAGATCAGAAGGAAGGGAAGCAGCTTCTCCCCCTCCCAAAAAATAAAACCAAAAAGACAAAACATAAAATGTATCAGATCTCCAAAGGGCTCTCCAGCCGCACTGCCAACAGGGTCCCAAAACACAAGATAATCGTAAAAAATATATATTTTTATAAACTCCCCTTAGTCCTATAAATATTTTAAAAAATCCATAAAAAAATGTGTACGCGGGACGCGACTCATCAGGAGACGTTACCATCACAAACCGGCGCGACGTCAAACTGCAGCTTAGAAGACATTTTTTTTTTTTCGGGGGGGGGGGATTTGCTTTTGTATTTTTGTTTTTTTTTACGTCGATTTTTAATCTATGATCACTAATAGCCGCCCCCCTGGTGCCAAACCTTTTCACCCGAGGAAATATTTATTATTTGTTTATTTGCATCTCTCTCACTTATGGTGCCATTCAGGAGAACCGCTTCCCAAACCATGCGGACCCTGACGCGATTCCAGGCATTATGCCCTATGGGCCAGACAAACTACCCAGAGCAGAGTCTCCCACCCTGCAGAGGCGGTAAGGGGGCAAGGATGAATGAGGTGCGGCGGGTAAACAGGTTCAGCGCTCACTCAAGTGTCTTCACCAACTTATTTCTTTGTAACAGAATAAACCGGGGACCACACAGGGCCCTGCAGTCACCCCCCGGCCTGGAACCATCCTGAGCTGAGCAAAGGGGAGAGGCAACAAAATAATTCCACTGACTTAAAGAAAGGGAGCAGATACCCAAACTACCCCGGGGGCAGAACAGGAGAAAGTTAGACTAAAATGAAAACACAGGGAGGGCTTTTACAGGGGAGGACGGAGAGACGAGGGGGGTGGATAGGAGAGCAAGCAATTTGTTATGGAAATACAAAACCCCCACATAGCGAACCCCATGAGCTTACACTCTACAACAGAAACGGGCAGGAAGCACCAGAGACGCAAAACAAGATTTATTGTGTTTAAAAACCAACAGAACAGAAAGCGCTCAAAAAAAAAAACAAAAACACTCTTCCCTCAACAAAAACAAAAAGGGGGCCATTAATCTGGAAAAGCAAGAAGGAGCCGAGGGGTGAGAGGGCATCGTTGCCCGCAGGGCCGCGAGAAATCTGCACTCGTCTTCATGTTGTCCCTTCTTCGGGTATGGGGGGCACGTGCCGGAGGGGGGGGGGGGACCACGTACATTGAGGTCTACATAGTTAAATGGGGTGCGAGTTATGGACCCCGTTAACCCCGTTGCTTGCTGAAGGCACCACAAACATTGCAAAGTGCTGAGCAGCGTCGGGCCCCGGCAGGGACGGGGTTACATGGGGGAAACATGGCGGATGGGGGTAACATGGCGGGGGGGTCTCCCAGGTCTCACTGCACAGCTTGCTCGTTCCCGCTGCCACTCGTCTCCTGCGGCTTCATCACGTCGGGGAGCTCCGGGGGGCTGGAGAAGGAATCCACCCGGAGGGGCTCGAAGGATTCGCCTACAAAAACAGACCGGGTGTTACTGAGCCGAGGAGCAAACCGCACAGGGTTAATGTGCCGGGGGAGACCCAGCTGGCTGCACAGGGGCAATAAACGCAGGAGGTGTGGGGTCACTCACCTGTGCCGCGGAAGGCCAGTCCCACTGTGGCCGGGGCCTGTGGGCGCGCAGTCTGGCTGGTAAAGCCGCAGTCCCCGAGGGTCTTGCTGTCATCCAAGAGCTGGTCGTCCTGAAAGAGAGGCGCGGGTGAGCGGGAAGCGGTGCACTCTGGGTAAGAAGGCACTGGAGGGGGAGCTCACCTTGTACAGTCGCTGGTCCTCTGGGGGTCTCTTCAGGATGCCCTCGACGATCCGTTTCAGCTCGTACACCGTGGTGCTCTCCTTGGCATCGGTGAAGATCGTGGTTTTGTGGCGGCGGATCATTAAGAAGACATCCTGGGGAGACAGCGAGGGAAAAAGCCGCCTTCAGAGGACACAGGGGGTAAAGAGCGGAAGCACGGGGGCAGCTGCTGGCCAAAGAGATGACCATCACCCCCGACCCATGGGGCAGGAATAAAGGGGTTCCCTCAGCTGAATGTATGGGGCAGCCGAGGGGGCGGGGCACGGAGGGCTCCATGTATGCAGCACCCACAGGAAGGGGTATGGAGGGCTCCCTGAGCTCCATCTAGCATGAGCAGCGCATGTTCTCCGGCTTCTCTACACAAAGCTGGACCCCTGAAGCAGCCGAAGCAACTAAACCCACCCCAGGTAGAGCGACCAGCGATAGCAACCACAACACCGCACACACGAGGGTAATACTCATGTATCACACTGCGCAGGGGCAGGAGGCAATTACCTCAATAATACTGGGGCAGGCAGCAATACCCTGTATTATCACCATAGTGCTATGGACACATATGGATTGCAAGCTCTGCAGGTCAGTGTGACAAACACCGCCAGCGAGATGCAAAATCCATACCCCTCACACAACCTAAGAACTCTACATCCTGCCGGCCCCTTCATCTGACCCGCAGAGGGGAACATGTTCACCAAACCACCTTCAGAGGAAGCGAGGATTTGCCCCCAAGCCAACGTGCCTGTGTAGGTCCAAGGGATGGAGTCAAAACAGCCATATTGGGAGGGGCAAGCTGTGGGCAATAAAACCGCCATCTTGAGGCAGGCAAACTAGGCTACGAAATACAGTGCCATGGAAACGGATTCTATCGAACAGTAAACCACCCCTAACACCCACACCGCTCCCACGGGGCCCTGACAGCGGCACTCCCTGGGCGCCTGGCTTGGAATACAAGTAGCCGCCATTTTGAGAAGGTCAAACCCACTCAACAGTGGAAGCGCATGTTTGGGAGTTTCCAGGTGGGGATAATGTCTATACCCCACTACCCTGGGTCTGGGTGGCCAGCGGCAGCTTATTGCGGGTACAAGATATAGTTTATCAGGGAGGTGCCGCCATCTTGGGAAGGTCAAGCACAGGCGGCCTAGGTACGCGTGAGTGATCTCAAACCCTCTGTTAAAAGCTCACACTCTAAGCCGCAAACCCGGCACGACCGCCCTCTGGTCACAGAACTCACTCACCATCCCGATAATATCCGCCCTCGGTCCGTCTGACCCGGGCTGAGCAGCAACAACACAAAGAGGAGCTGGCCGCAACTCCGACTGCCTACACAGTGACCTCCCTCCCGGCGAACACCGCGTCCGCGCAGCCGCTAATTGAAGAAGAGGACGCCATCTTGCGTATGGCAAAACGCCAATCTGCCAACCACGCGTGGGCAGGTGAGGCTGTAGGCGGAGTCTTGGGGGCGGTCAAACATGACGTAAACGACTCGCGACTGCTGGCGTTTGGCGCGAATTCTGAGTCGGTGACAGACGGAGCCAACGGATCCTTTGATCGCGTGGACCTCGCTCGGGTAGCTGCCCCCACCTCCCGGCCCGGCTAGAGCCCCGGTTACCCCATTTGTTTGAATGACCGGCTGGCATTAGTATCGCTAGTCTCTGTATCGAATGTCAATTGAGGAAAGGGGCCAGGGGGTAACATGTTGTTGGAGTATGAGGAGGGGTGCATGGGGTGGTAATATGCCATGTTTAGGTAGAGGAGGGGGTGGGGGGGAATATGGCAGGCTCGGTGGTGGTGGGGAGGTGTGGGGGGGTAATATGGCAGGCTCAGGGGGCAGGTTCTCTTGCGTTGCTGATTGTCATGTATGTTTGTTTCAGTTTGACCCGAATGCTGGTACTGGGAAGAGGCCCACGGGTTCTGCAGACCGTCTGACTGGATCGAGAGGTAAGGATGTTGCTGTGAAAAGCCGTGTCTGCCCCTGGGGTCAGAGCCTCGCAAATGCCCCATTCAGTAGGGCCGCGCTGCGCTCCTTTTGCTCCCTCGCCCATAGAGTTCCTCGGCCACATTGGCCCGTTTGGGATGGCTAGCACCACGTTGGATGTGTGGTCGGTACCAGCTCAGCCTGTGGAGTCTCATAAACTGCTGTCTTGGGGCTTTTCTGGGGATGTAAATGTGACATCTGTCAGTTAAAAAGGACCTTAAATCACCAAATGAGTTCCTCAGGAATCTTGGCAGCTATGGCGTCCGCTGGTTGGTGGGATGGGAGATTTGTCATGAGGGGCTGCGGGCGGAGGATTGTCGGCGCTGCCATAAAGCGATCTGCACCTTGTGTGTGATGGGGGGATCGGCAGGTGAAGGGCATGAGCTGTAGGGCTATAACTTTATTGCCCTTCCTTCCCGCAGGTTACATGTCATTGAGGCCGTTTGCTCCGAACGTTGGCTATGCCTGTTCCAAAAGACGAGATGGGGGAGCCCGCTCTGACGCGCACCCCGATACCTGTGCCTGCGCACTTCCAACAGGCCGAGCAAAGCTTCTCACTGAAGAAGAGGGGCCGCTCGCTCTGCTACACCCTTCCCCCGCGGCCGCCCGTAAAGAGCGTCCTTCCCGTCAGTCGGATCTTTCCAAACAGGCAGCGTTCGTGGAGCCAGCCTCGCCCGCAGAGCGTCTCTTTCCGTGGCCCCCAAACTGTTTCGCTGGCCAGCAAACTCTACGACCAGAGCAAAGGGGACACCTTCTTCAAGCAGTGCTTCCAGAGCATCTGCAAACTTGGCCGAGGGTCTTTTGGAGAGGTTTATAAGGTGAGGCCGGAGCCGTTGGAATCCTCGTCTTCTCGAAGGGGGTCTTGGGGGAAGTTTAAAAAATAACATTCTGCCCTGTAAGGGGGCAAATCCCCGGAGGTGAGTCGCCTCCCAACGCGTTTATGTATTGGACCCCAGCCAGATCCTGATCTCTTGCGCACTCCATGAATATGAGCACTCTGTTGCCATGGTGATTGCCCAGCTTTATATTTAACACTCACTATGTGACTCTTAATACGCAATGCTCTTTTCCGTCCCGATCCCTCCAGGTGAGAAGCCGCGAGGACGGCGCGCTGTATGCTGTGAAGCGTTCCGTTTCCCCGTTCCGAGGCGAGTCCGACCGCCAGCGGAAGCTGCAGGAAGTGAGGAAGCACGAACGCGTCGGGCAGCATCCAAACTGCGTGCGTTTTGTGCGAGCCTGGGAGGAAAAGCGCCTCCTCTACCTGCAAACGGAGCTGTGCGCCTGCAGCTTGCAGCAACTGTCCGAAGAGGCCGGAGGGCCCTTACCGCCGCGGCAAGCCTGGAACATCATGTGTGACCTGCTGCGGGGACTCAAGCATCTCCACGACCGCAATCTGCTGCACCTTGATATCAAGCCGGCGAACGTCTTCATCTCCCACTCCGGAGTCTGCAAGCTGGGAGATTTTGGGCTGATGGTAGAACTAGACGGCTCGGATGGAGGAATTGGGGAAGCCCAAGAGGGTGACCCCCGGTACATGGCGCCTGAGCTGCTCGACGGCGTGTTTGGGAAAGCGGCCGACGTGTTCAGGTGAGAAGAGCTTTCGGTGCTGGGCTCTTAGGGCTTTCGTTGTGAGTTCCTGACTGATGTCTGACTTAATCTCTCAGCCTTGGTATGACTCTTCTAGAGGTTTCTTGCAACATGGAGCTGCCAAAGGGTGGAGACGGCTGGCAGCAACTGCGGCAAGGGCGCCTCCCGATGGAGTTCACCTCCGGTGAGTACCTCAGCACATCCGCCGCCTGCTGTGTGGCATTTCGCGCTCTGTCGGCACGTGGCCCCTGTACCATGGATACTTAAATCCCTTTGTAGTGTGAGTCTCCAGGTTCCGGCGGGAGGTTTATAACCCGTATTGTCCGCCCTTCAGATCTGTCCCCGGAGTTCCTGAAAGTTCTCTCTGCGATGCTGGATCCCGACCATCGCCGCCGGGTAACAGTGGATTGGCTGCTTTCGCTTCCTGCTGTCCTGCGGGCCGAGCGCTGGAGGAAGGCGGCATTAGCTACTCAGTGGACTTGGGGGAAGATTCTGGTTGTGTACCAGGTGAGGATGCTGTGGCACTGGATTCAGTGGGTCCGTGTTGCAGTGGCCCGCATTGTGACTGGCATCTCTCGTGTCTTCTCTCCCGCAGGTCTTGGTCTTGCTGCTTGCTGTTGTGTTTCAAAGTCTCACACGTCCTGTTTTGTGGCTTTTGCGCTCTGCGGGGCTAAGAATACCGGCGCGCTCCCCGCCGTCCTCTCCTACAGCCAACCGGCTGGGTGACAGCAGCATCTCCAGCGACTGGGATGAGGACAGCCTTGGGGATGATGTGTTTGAGGTGCCCCCCAGTCCCCTGGCACCGGCCCGGAACCTGACGTACCACGGCCACGAGCTCCTGGGGAGGTATGAGTGTGACTCGTGGAGTGGCCCTGTCTGTACGTTCATAATGTTACAGAAGCGTCTGTTCCTCATCTTTACTTACTTCCTGCAGCAGCCGCCATTCCCCCGACCACCGCCTGTCACGGCCGTCGCTGGGCAGCACCTCGACCCCTCGTAACTTGTCCCCGGACTATGGAGTGAGAAGGAGGTGAGTGCGCCCGCTGCCTGCGCCCGCCCGCCGCCTGCCTGCAAGTCTCCTGTGTCTTATTTGTATTTTTTGGTCTGACAGGTCGGCCCTCACCCTGACCCCAAATGTGAGCAGAATTAGCCAGGACTCTCCGGCCAGCGTGAAAACTCTCAGCCCTGACCCCAGCCCCAACTCGTCTGGTTTTGTGGAAGAAGACGCCCCGCGCTCCTCTTTTTTGCCCCGCAACCTCATTGCGATGTTTGATGATGCCACTGAGCAGTGAGAGCTGCGGTGCCTCAGGTGGCCGGACTGCGTGCCCCTTCTCTCCTCTGTACATTATTGGACCTTTCCTCGGTGGAGGACGACGAGCTGCTTCTCATGGCTTCCGTGTGCTGTGGATGTAGGGCCCGGGGTGTAGTCTTGTCGTTGGGCGTGAGCCGGCCCAGCAGGCCTCTCTATACTCTTTCGTCTGTTTTCCTCGCAGATGCCTAGTGGCCCTCGGCAACCCTCCTCCCGTACGGCTGGTTAATGTCCGTCGGGGCGGAGGATTCGCGGGTCCGGCCCCAGCTTGCTATGACTGCGCCTTTTATGTAAAGCCGCCTGATTAATGCAGGAAACCGTTTGTTTCATTAATTGTAAAATATGCGTTTTATTTTTTAAATGTAAGGTGGTCAGACTGCGCGCCTTGTCTCTTTGTTTTTTGCATCTTACTGAACGCGATCTGTGTCCTGTCTGCTGGGGTCTCTGGCCCCTTATGGCCGCCTGTTGGGATGCATGCGCAGGCAGGGCTGGACAGGCCAGCCACGGACTCCTCTTGGGTTTTCTCAGCCGGGAGAAGGTTGTAGAATTTACAGCCGCTGAACAGTCAGGAGAGACGTGGCCCTCCACTCTGCATAACCCCGGCCCTCGTGGACAGCAACCACGTTGCCCTATAGGTTGCTATTGCTAATATGCAAGTTGGAGGAGTGAATGGGTAAGATCTGGCCCTCACAAGGCGGCTTGTTGCGACCAATGGCGCGGCCCCTCCTGTTAACGATTGCATTGGCTGTACCCGCCGGTGCAGTAATAATGCGCTGATACATGCAGTAGCGGAATGCGTCTGGCTTTATTATTGCATTAATACTGGCCTCGTGCAGAGCCCCGTGTGATTGGCTGGCTGGGCTCCGCCGCATCGTCTTTATGGACCGGACGCCTCCTCCGGCGGGAAGCGTTCACATTCCTTACACATGAGAACGGCCCTTCTGAGCACATGCTGGGGCCGGATCGGGGGCTCTGACCTTTCTTTAAACATAAGTATGGGCCCCAGTGGCCCCTTTACATAATACATTCAAGTTTTTCTTGCAAAGACATTCACAAATCTGAGCCCCACAGGCCATTGCCTCGCACCCGGTCTCCCTTACCCCATTAACACCCTTTGTATCCCCCAAAGGGCCAGCTCTGCTTACCCCTCCCCCAACCATCTTACAGTGTAAAATAAATGCAGCTGGGGAGGAAGAGCTGCTTCCTGCGGGGAGAAGGGGCTGCTGGGTAATACCGGTGTTTTAATGACTTAGTGGCGCCTGTCTGTACATGGAGTGTGATGTCTGAGGCTGTAAATACTGATATGTTAACCCGCGGCAGAATCTGTCCTGGCGGATCCTCGTGATGAGGCTTCCCATCCGGTGGACACGGAGGCAGGAGGCATCTACAAAGTGCTCTACAGCTCATCTATCCTAAACCTGATCCAGGAGAAAGTGGCTCTCCGTCTCACTCCAGGGGGCAGGAGTAGCTTCCGATCCACGCGAGGTCAGAGGTCACCCCCCAGTGCAGGTACAGGATGCTGATCACCACTAGCACATGCATTATTTGGTGGCTGTTGCACCAGTAGTCAAACTTGCCCGGCCTCAGCCTCTCGGGGAGCCGGGAAATGTTGATGATCCCACCGAGCAGAGCCAGGCAGTCCATCAGGAGGTAGCAGCGCAGGGACGACGGGTGACCGGATCCCAGTCCTGCCCATCTCAGGTAGAAGAAAAGGAAGCGGAAGGCCGCCTGCCACGTAAAGGAGCAAAGCCGGCTGACGTTGCTGTGAGCGCTGACGGCGCAGAAAATCACGTAACTGGAGAGGGCAGAATACGCCAGGAGCGCCAGGCTGCGCGTGGCCGGGTAGCACAGGAGCGTGCAGTAGATAATCGGAAGCGCACCTGTGGGGTAGAAGCTCATGATTAAAAAGGGAGTTTGCAAGACAGGAAAAGGCAAATCACGACGCGGAGTTGGGAGGAAGAGCGAGGTCTGCCAAGCGGTGCGTTTACGCGACCAAACGCCACTGGGTCTGCTTTAGGCTCCTGCCGTGTCTGGCTTGGCTGTTTCTTTGCAACCCGTTTTGGCTTCGGCTCTTAGAGGGCCACGTGGCTCAGTTGCTGGAAAACGGGTCTTACATGGCCTCTGTGCGCTTCCTATAGGCGATCGCTAAACATTTTTGTGGGCTAGCGGGACTGCCAATTAGCTCGGCCGGAGTCTAAGGTACACAAGACTCCGTTAAAGACAACGGCCTCGTGTTTACAACTAAACACATGCACCATCTCTGAAGCAGCAGCTTCTCTGACTGTATAATAAAAAAATCCTGTCCCCCGCCGGCTGTCACGGCGACAAACATCAGAAAAAACTCCCCCTAAAAAGTAAAACCCCACCACGCTTTTATAAATATCAATTCGGCCCGGAAAGTGCAGTACCTGCTATCCATGGAACGGCGTCAGGGAATCGCTCGCCAGCGCCTCGCTGCAGCTTCCTCCCCGGATCTACAACGCGCAGCTCACATGGCTCCGCACGTTCTAATCCACGCAATTTATTCCAGAACTGACTCGGGACGCCCGTTCCCGACCGGCCACCGACGCGCTCAGCCGCCCCAGCGTTTACACCGCATACCCCAGATAAGAGCGGCATGGACTCACCTAATGTGTTCACCAGACAGATTCCGCACATGTCGAGAGTGAGAAGCTTCCGGTAAACCGCCGCTCCGCCGTGATGGTTCATGAAGAGATGATAGAGGACGCTGCCCAGCTGCGGGCTCACACACGCCAAGTAATGCACCACGCCGAGCCACGGTACCGACAGCTGACGCCATGGAATCTGAAGAGGGAGCAGGAAGAGGAAGCACAAGAGCGGGATCCCTGCAAGAGAAGCACAGCGGTCACTGCGCGTTTCGCCCACATCTACAAGAGAACTTATACGTCACATCGCGGAATCTCTGCGCCTCATACGAAGAACACAAAGTTTCCAGTCAAAAGCATCCCACCGAAGCAAGCGGAAAAAAAATGTCCGCTCTAGAGTACCGCGGACTCCCCCACACGGGGTCAGGACTGACCCTGACAGGAGAAAGTCCTCCCACTCTCATCGGGCGACGCGCGTTCCTTTGCTTTCTACGGCTGCAGCACACGCAGATAACGCTGCTTCTAAATTATTCCTAAGGCTGCTCGGGTCGGGTTCAGGTCTGAAGTTTATTTACACAAACGGCCAAACCACAGCTCAGTCAGTGCCTGCAATCGAGAGCGTCGCGGGATCACGAGCCGTGCAGATTTATTTGGCCCGTATGACGCACGCACTCACCCCTGCATCATGTATGAATTATATATTTATATAAATGCACAGTCAGGGTGTACGGGGCCGCCTGCTCTCATGCAGATTTTGCAGGTAAGACTAGCTGAGTTTGCAATGTCCTCCTAAATCAGCTTTCTCACGAACCCGGCGGAGGAAAGACGTTCGCAGCCATCCCTGCTAGACCAGTTTACATGGAGCTGCCGCCTCGCAATACATCTTAATTCCATCGCTGATCACGTCTGGCAGGCAGTATGGCGGCCTTAACGGTATCTAAACACTTCCGAAGGCCTGTGTTCGAGCCGCTAACCCGCCCCTGAACCAAGCAGAGGAACGTAGCTTTCGGGGGTCGTTGGGAACAGTTTGTATAAAAGCTGCGTGGGATTTGCATTGAGATTCCTTTCTGGGGTTACAGCGGCCTCGGCTAATGGGAGCGCATGGCATGCAATCGGCCACCAAGCGGTTATTGCGCTTGGACAGGAGATTGCAGCTCCATCTACCGCGCTGCTCAGCCACCAGCGCCGGGGCAGCCACCTCATCCCCAAATACACGCATTAGCTTCCCGTCCGTACATCACAGACGCCCCGGGAGACTAACCAGCGGCCCGCTGACAGGGAGGTGGGTCAGATCTCCAGGGGGTATTTGAGGTGGACAGGCCAAGTACCCTGAGGCCCACAGCGGCTCCAATAGGAAGCTCCTGCTCACAACCCCAGAAGGAGGTTACAGGCCTTCACCCCAAATACTGCTTGGCTCCTAGAAGTTAGAAGGGGCTGCCCAAAAATCTAAAGTCTCCCAGAGCAGAACCCCCGGCCATTCGAGGGCCGAAGGGTACGAGGCGGCTGGAATCCAGGTCATGACTAAAGAGATTAGGACTTAGTGCTCCTTATGGGGACACTCCTCGTGCTCACCTTAAAGCTCTTAAGTACTCAAGACTCCTTCTGTAACCCTTTGTGAGCAGTTAATGCTTAGACAGTCGGAGGAATAAACTGCCCAAAGCGGCAGACGGACATAATCCCTGAGCGGACACTCGGCCTCTGCCGCCCTTGGTCCGGAGGAATGAGCATATTACATGCACTTACATACTGCCTTCCTGCTTTACTAAATACAACACCCGGGATGGCATAACCTCATTTACACGCAGAACACGAAGCCTTTCCCGGGTTTAACACGTCTATGGGGTTTATTCACTAAACCGAGTTGTGTTTCTACGCTTTGTCTTCACAAGACATTATGAAGGGCCAACCCCAGCGAGCTTCTGCTGCAGGAAGAGATTAGCTGGCCCTGTATAATGTATAGTTAAATCACCCATTAAGTTATAGATGATGAGGCCCAGCCCGTATTTGTTGGTTTATATAGCACCATCAGATTCCGCAGCGCGGTATAAAGGGTAGACAGTGCATAACAATTGCCATATAACAGGGCAGGAGGGCCCTGCTCACAGGAGCTTACAATTTTCTTGCTGGAGAAACCAGACAATGAATCGTGGAGCGAGGGGGACGACGCCGCAGCTCTCCCTTTAGTGAATAAGTGTTAAAAAGGATTGACATTCACACGAGGCTCAATCAGCCCAACGCAATGTTACAAAGAAAGCATGCAATGTGGCTGTGTAAACGCGCAGCCGAGAAGCCGCATTCACTCGCCCGGCTGTCCGTACGCCGCTGGCGGCTGCTCTGCCGGTGCCCCTGGCTATAAGGCACGTTTACGTTCCTGGATCCTCCGGAATGGCTTTATATGAATTACCTTCGGTTTCTCGGCTTGTTAACCTCCGAGAGGCAGCATCGTATTACACGGCTTAACACATGCACAGGCAAAGCTTCTCACTACCCCTCACACGCCAAAAGCTGCAGCCAGCAAAACGCTCCCCGGGACAAAAAAAGTGAGCATTTAACAAAAAGCAGAAGGAGCCTGTGATGAGTGCAGACAGGCAGCTCCACGGCCCGGCTAATGAACTGAATGACGAGAGGCTGCTTGGCTAAAGGCGCTGACATCTTAACGCACACCAGCCAGCGAAGCGATTCCACCCATAAAAACTCCGGCAGCAAGAAAGCACCCAGAGAGTAGGCACTCACCTAATACCCTATTGCCACCGCGCGTTACACACATCCCTTCATCGCAACACACGGGACGCACTAATGCCGGCTGCAGATGTCACCGGCACGTATTCAGAGACACGTCCGCTCGCTGTGACCTTACATCCCCTTTACTGCACTATGTGCCCCCATCGCCCCCCAGCCTCACCGTGGGTGTAGATGTTGCCCAGCTCATTGTGCAGGTAGAAAAGGCTCCTCATGCACTCCGCTCCACTGGCCACCGGTCGATATCCTGTTAACACAAATTTATTGAACTGCAAATGCGGCGGGGAGCTGGCCCAGTCTAGTAGCCGCGGGCCATTCAGGAACGCCATATGTCCTGCGATCACTCGTAACAGACTTCTCCTTGTCCCAAAAAACAGAGACAGTTCAGACATTTGTATTTCTAAGTCTTTCTAACCAAATGAAATCGTAGCAGCTCCGGCTTATTTGCCGGCGAGAGGGTAACGCCGGTGGCAGAATAGACTGTGAAAGCGGGTTTTAGGGACCTTTTCTTTCATGGCGGACGGAACACACCGGATTTTAACAAGAAGAAAAGTCCAAACGAAGGAGTCACAGTCTCCCAACAGAGCAGCTTCCACTATATGAAGCCATTCCACATGCTTTGCCCTCTTCTTTGGTGAAACCGGGAGGTTTGGAGTCCTCTTCTGGTCACCATCGGCTCCAACCACATAACCAGCAGTGGTTTCTACAAGCGGCCAGAGAACTCTTTTTTTAGCGAAGCCCAAAAAACAACTTCTTTTTCAGTTAAGAGCCGGTGGATCTCCTTAGCAGCGATCCGGATTTATGGCCAGGACGCCAAAGTCATCGCGGGATTTATGGAGATGAAGGAGCCCCACCTCCACACCTTGTCAATGTAAGAACCTCAGCTACACCAGGGGCATTTCTCCTCCATCGCATGCTATGGCTGCAGGGGCAATTACATTCATCTTGCCCGGACCCTGTCGCTCAGGTAAAAAGTCTGTTACATGTAAACAAGACGGATAAAGGGCTGGCAGGGCACTGGCCCCGTGTCTCTGGCTGCTGTCACTGGCCAGGGTTGTCATCTCTTCAGCCGCCAAGTCTGCACCATCCCCACTGTGCCCCAGCCCCCAAAAGCTCTAGAGTGGCTGTGCAGGGAATGGGTGCAGGGGCCAGACTGCCCCAAATGCCCAGGGAAGGGTTCTCTCTCAGGGTCTCTGTCGGTAGGCCGGTGTGTGTGTGTAGGGGGGGTCTCTGTCGGTAGACCGGTGTGTGTGTGTGGCGGGAGGGGTCTCTGTCGTAGGCCAAGATTGTGTGTGTGTGTGTGTAGGGGGGGTCTTTGCCGCCGGCTGGTGTGTGCTGTGGGAGGGGGTATTTGCTGGTGTTGTGTGTGGGGGGGGTCTCCTGTCGGTAGATAACCAGGTGTGTGTGGTGGTGTAGGGGGGGGGTCTCTGTCGGCGGCTGGTGTGTGTGTGGGGGTATTTGCTGGTGTGTGTGGGGTCTCTGTCGGCAGGCTGGTTTGTGTGGGTCTCTCTCTGCCGTGTTTAGGGGGTTCTCCCTGTTCGTGGGAAGCCGCTCCCTACCTGTCGGTGCCTCTTGTGTAAGTGTTTCTCTGGGTGGGAGGCACGGGGTCGGCCTCTCTCCTTTGCTGAGGGGATATCCCGGGTACCGGCAGTTTACTTGCCCATCCTACATTCCCGGCCTCCTGTCCCAACTGCCTCCAACCCCTTCCCCGGCCCTCCGCCCTCCTCCTCCGCCCGGTGCCCTCCGCGGCTCCAGCTCTAGACCTTTCCCGTGACAGGGACTGTGAACAGGATTACGGGACACGGCCCCTCCCCACACACGGCAGCCGTTATAAAGCCTTCCCGCCCACAGCGCGAGTCAGCCGCTCCACAGTCCCGCCCTCTACACAAGCTCTTACTGCGCTTCTACGAGTGGGGCGGAGCCAAGAAGCGCTGCACGATACGATGGTCCGAGGAAAGGGTGTGGCCGCAGCGCGCGGTCCGGACAGTGGGAGGGGTTTAAAGCGTGTCCTTCAGCCTATCAAAGTAAGAGCCGGTTGTTAAGGGTAAAACCCAAGAAGCTAGAATATAAGAATGTCGCCCCGGATTCACCAATCAGTGCGCAGCTATAGCGCAGCGCTATATGCAGCCCGCGCTTTCTGCGTGAGGAACGCAGAGCCCGAGGTGTATCGGGGGTTAGTAATGAGCTGCTCGATATAACAGCTCTAACCCTCTGTCAGCAATACGAGAGAGAGAGAGAGAGAGAGAGAGGGATATTACCC
>VKOC01004376.1:0-12238 GCA_009364415.1 Spea multiplicata
GCTATTTTCAAATGGAAGCGCTCAGTAACAGCTTTTTAAAGCTAAATTGACATCAAAAGTAAAATAAACTGCTAAATATAATTGATTGATAACAATTTTACAATTTTACTGCCATTTTGCCCTTACATCCTTGAGCCATTTTTACTGGCATTAAACGCTGATTAGCCCTTTAAGCAAGAAACGTTGCAGTATAAACCATGCGTTGCTGCAAATGTCAGATAAACGAAATAATACGGAAGCTGTAGCCGGTGACAAGGTTTACAGTAGCATGGATAGCGTCTCGATTTGGAACCCTCAGATAGGGATTTTCCTTTCATTGTGAAACAAAAGCAATTTCCAATATGCACTATATGGACAAAAGTATTGGGACACCCAACCATTACACCAACAGGGACTTTGATGACATCACATTCTAAATACGTAGACATTAGTATGTAGTTGGTCTCTCCATTTTGAGGCTACCACTCTTCTGGGAAGGATTTTGGAGTGTTTCTGTGGGACTTTTGTCCCTGTCCCTGTCTCTGTGCCGTGCAGCTCCTCCAGTGGCCTTGCACCTTCTTGTTCTTCTGTCTTCTTCCAACTGTCCCATGCCAGAGATGTACCAGGAAGCTCTGCTATTTTGTAGAAGTTCACCGGAGGTTGTGTGTTGTGAATGACAAAAATTTAATTTCGGAATGGAAAAAGCCCCCTGATTTACACCTAAAACGAATAAGCAGGAAACGGAATTCATTGTCCGAAAATGAATAGACCAAATGAAATGAAAAATGTGGTCCATTTGCACATGTCTAATTTCCAGTACGTTTATGTTTCGCAATGAGAATAAACAAACATCAGGGTCAGACTATTAAGTAAGATTGGGAATATATTTGTTCCAACTTGTATTTAGTCATGGCAGTTTTTCTACCGCTGCAGCTGAAAAGGCAGTCAAGACAGTCAGGCTGTTGTTTACAAAGAGATTTTTGATATGTAAGAATTATCATCCTGTCCACTGTGCTTGTGGAATAGCAGGCTTTATACTCTACATTCAAATAAAATGCAGTTTAATATGACATTCATTAATGTATGGAGCCGTTTAAAACCCTATTCAGCATTCACGAAATTAGGTATTCCGTCATCATGAACATAAGGCATAGCTAACGACCTTGAGATTTTACATCAGGTTTAAAAATGGGCAGTCAAACTCACTATCTTACAAGAGAAAAGTGTGTATGATTACTTAATTGTTTTATTTGTTTTAGCGATAGAAAATATAAACTAAGCGGTAGTCCTCACAACAGACACCTATCTCTTGATAGACCTCAAACATGCATCTTGCTGGGTTTTGAGAAATCATAGGATGAATTATGAGATGTTGCATCCGTGAAAGGGTTACAACTGGAACCCACTGTCTGGTCTATTGGCTAGCTTCCGGCTCCTGATTTTAGCTAATAGGTGTTGCCTGAAACCTCTGTTACGGCTGCAGGACTTCTAATTTCACGCTAACGGGTTTCAAGGGAGGGGGTGAACAGCTCAGTGCTTCTATCTACCCTAAACAGCTTTGAGATGAAATATAACATAGCATACTACAGACAGTCTGATGCTTATAAAATGAATAATGCACATACAATTATGACACAGATGAAACACTTTCACATTTTCAATTTTTTTGGTAAGCAGCCACAAAGACTAGTCTTGTTAACTGTCCCTCCTTTGCTAGAACATTTCTCCCTAGGCTGGGTTTTACAGTCCATGTCTGTTGCTCACAAAACTAAACTTATGGACGTTAATAAAGGCCAATCGATTTTGATCCCAATTAAGGGTGATTTTAATAAATCACATAGTCTATTAACAAGCTTTAAAAGACATTCAATTGAATGGCCATTAACGAATCCTAGTAATTGCTAATGGGTTTAAATCATTAACAATCCTCCAATAGAATCTGGAGTACAGTATTTGAGTTACATTATGAACAAATTGTATGTTTGCACTTGTTGAACAACTCACATGATTCTTTTGGTTGCTAACATGTAGTAGGATAAAGAAGAAAGAAAATACAGCAAGTTGTGCACAGAAAGAAAACAGAATATTTTTGAAAATGTATTTTTATCTCATAACAGTGATAAAATAATTAGTCAGAGTTCCCCTTTATGTCCACTATTGCAGACATCACTGGTGAGAAGAGCACCTCTCTACTACTTCTGGTCCAGCCTTTATTTTTTGTGTCATTTCTAATTTGTTTGAGCATGTATCTCCTTTCTATGAAATGTAACAAAACTGTTTGGATTCACATCCGGTCCCAGACAGTCTGGGAAACCCTCTTCAATATATCCTGAACATTTGTTTTGGGTTCCAACAAACTTAGATTTGCTCCAGCCAGGAAGCCGTGAGAGATGTATAGCCCTCACCATCAATTATTGTGCTCTTCTGCCCTCTGATGTTCCTTATTATTATTATTTATTGTTTTATATAGCGCCATCAAATTCCGTAGCGCTGTACAATGGGTGGACAGGGCATAACAAGTAGTATATAACATAACAAATTGACTAACAGAGACAACAGGTGAGGAGGGCCCTGCTCAAACTTCTTATAGGTTCACACAAAGGTGGACAAATGGCTCCCCTAGCACATATATAATGACCTTGCTGGTTTCTCCCATTGTATGTGGTTTGAATTTAAAAGCCTGTTAAGCTGGCGCCTCTACGCCGGTAGCTGCGCTCATCTAGCACTTAAGGCCACCGAGGCCATTCAGAGCTGATGTTGGCAACCTTTGAGGCTCCGCACTCCCTCTCTTAGGCGTGCTGCTTAAGACATGTGTCTGTCCAGGGTCTCCTGATGTTATCTTGTCGCTATGCGGGCAACTGCCGGGGGGTGGGCTGTTGGAGTGATATTGTTCTGATGTGTATCAACTGGGATGTCATGGTTTGTTCGCTCCCCTCCCCTTTCTTTTCTGTATCCCACATATTTGAGAAGAAAACTTTCAATAAACATTGATTTACCCTAAAAGCCTGTTAAGTAGTAAAGTTATCTTAAGTATTCAGAGAATCCTAGCAATGAGTTAGATGAGCAACAAACGGGGTCAAAATAACACTTCTGTTGCACATAGACTGGATGACCTCACCATCTTCTCAATGTAAAAAAAACAACTTAAAATTACTTAGATCTTAATATTATTTATACAACCTATAATATTTTGTTTGTTTGTTTGTTACTACAAACTGTTAACTCTGCAATCTAAAAAGACAGAATTTAATGGACGCCTGAAACATACGCTTACTGTTAAAAGTAAAGCAGTTTGTTGCACAGTTTTGACAGATATGGCTGTGGGTTGGATTACCGTTCATCCAAAGACAAGGAGAATTGTAGGACGTGGTTAAATTATCCCACGCTGATTATAAGACACGTCATTAGGTTGTGGGATGTTAGCTAACATGTTCTGTCTGGGGGCAGACAGAAAAAGTAACCTGTGTTTTTGAAACACATGCTTAAGGAAAGATATACTTGATAAATCATTATTTAATAATAAATGATATTGCTAAATCAATAATTTTAGAGCTTACATTTTCTTACGATATTGGTATAATTTTCTTTTTATATTCTAAATACTAAACTATTTTTTCACAAAATTAGTATACTAGTATCAAATCTAAGGAAGATTTAGAATTGAAGATATACATTAATTTGCATGTAAATAGTTTATAATGTATTTATTTCTACTACTATGTGCAAATAAAGCTACCTGAACAAATGCAATGGATATTCTCCAGATTTGCAGTATACCAAATGATTATACCATCAGTTTCTCTCTACATACCTCGAATTGTCTGTTTACTACCCAAATCCTTCAGTAATTTCTTTCTATTCCTGATGTACCTGACGTACAGTTTGTAGACATTGCATCTGTGGTCATAGACTTCCCCTGGTGCTCCCAAAATTTGCTATATGCAGTACAACTAGTTGTACAACTTGTTTTCGTTGATAGAAAACAAAAAAAAATTAAATTAGTTAAATTAGTCTCCGCTTTTGTAATAAAAAATATTTAGGCTATAGCAACACAAACAAGGTATAAAGACAGAAACGGGTATACATTTCCCAGCACGTATTTTATGTAATTACAAGAAAATGAAAAGGTATTTTAATTACTATGACTGGACCCAAGAAGGGGCCTCAAGATGCTCAAGAGTGTGCAATATAATGTGTCTGCCTTAGCACTCGCCTTTTTTCTGTTAGTTCTTACAGAGTTCTTTGTTTGCAGGATGACAAAGGTGCTAAACTGGTTTGCAAATGTCAGTTGGACATATGACTAGCCTTGACTTTTCAGTGAAAGGGTTCATTCATTCGTTCTTCCTTACCCCTCTGTTCCGTAATCACAATAAAGAGACTTGTTACTCTGGAGTGGCCTCTTTTACTTTTGACTTAAATCTTGTATTTTTCCCGCGTTATAAATCAAAGTAAGGATCTGTAAATCACTGAAAAAGAGAAACCATTACAGACGTCACTATCTCGCCTCGCAATCCCTACCCTCTTCTCACTATCTACCCCTCTCTCTATCCCTCCTTTCACATTAACCCCCTCTCTCTACCCTCCTTCTCACGTATCTACCCTCTCCTACCTCCTTCTCAACTATCTAACCCTACCTCTACCCCTGCCTTCTCATATCGATACCTCTCCCTAACCCAGCCTTCTCACTATCTACCCTCTCCCTACCCCCCTTTGTAGGTCACTTACCGTGTAGTCCTGTGGTGTGTAGTCCTGCTCTGCCGCGGTGTGCACGGCTTCACTGCTGAGCGCCGACATATGACGTCATATGCTGGTGCTCAGTGTGAAGCTCCGGCACCCGAGACATAAGCCTCACGCTCCCAACACTGCAGTCGGGGCAGCGCTGAGGCAGGCGGCGGCAGGGAGCAGAGGAGACAGAATGGCTCCGAGCAGTTGCAATGACTGCTCGGCACCCCTTGGGCCCCCTTGACTCCAGGGCCCGGTCGCAGTGGCAACCCATGCGACCCCAGTAGTTCCACCACTGTAGAGGATGTACAATGTTTCTGAGTTATTCTTAGAACAAAATAAAACATCTTGAAGAAACACAAGGGTGAAGTATAAAACAATTTTACTGGATTCTTTCCAGCTAAAGAAACACTTAACCATGAAACCAAATATTCCTTTTTCATTCTAATCTTCTATGTTGAACAACCAGCGGCCATGGTAAACACATTGTACTGATTCTATTACAAGGCTGTTTTCATTTAAAATGAAAGACAATGTACTAAAACCAATTCTATTTTCAAACACTATTGACATTGAAATAGGAAGTCATTATCTGTTTCTGCCATAGTAATATTTGAGCATGATGTCACAAGTTTAACACTGAGAAATCTATTAGTAATGTATATTTTTATAAATTTCTTGTATGTCATTTTATCTTAGGTTAATGCTTCAATATACTACACCACATTTGGGGCACATGGCACCGGATCATCCTTAGTTGCCGTTCCAAATTCACAGCAAACTATTTTGGCTAACATGTAAGTTTCCATCGGCCAATCCTATAGTAAAAGAAATCTAAAATAAAAACAATAAAATCCCTTACTTTCAAAGTTTCTCTTTCTAAGCTAAATCTAAGGAACACAAAAGATATATTTCCAAGGTGATGGGCACTTTACAATGTGATATGTGGGTCTGATTTAATTTAAGGGTCTTTTTGATCATCGCATCAATACGAGGCAGATGGACTAATGAACTTCAAAGCTTACCCAGAAAAAAGTGTGTTACAAATGTTGGTTCTACAAAGGACATATAAAGTTCACTTGTTCCTTAAGGCCAGTAAATCCTTAGCTATGTAGTTTTTCAAGCCATAACTGTAATGCTAAACGAACAAACCACGTCAAGTTTGTAATTTTTCTGTGGTTGCTGATGAAAATCCCAAAGACTATACTTTTCAGAAAGTTTATTAGATCACATGGCAGCAAGCAGCCAATAAAAAGTACTTGGCATGCCTTGGCACTTTAATATCACATTATAGACATTATACAGCTCCGCACATCACTGTGTGATGTGCTTCCTAGGGGTATCTGCTTAAGGGCCATTGTAATTTGTTAAATACCTCATAATATAAACAGGTTTTACACCACAGCATGTTCTACCAGGCCATCAAAAACCAACAGGACATGACAATTTACATAGGAATAGCGAAATCATCCCTCTTGAACTCATGGTTTCTTTGCTTTCCTTACCTTCTCTGAGAATAGATAATGTTATGTCATAAAGTGATAATATTACATATACACCCTAATACGCATCTGGATACAGTACTTCTGTTTAATCTGGAATTGTTATCCATTTTTCACAGATACATTCAGTAATTGCACATAGTTGAAAAGTTTTTTTTCATTTTGCTAGGTGTGTTGCTCTACACCCTTACACAGCTCGCAGGCCAGAGGAAATGGATGTCCAAAAGGGAGAAGGCCTACGTGTTTTGGGGAAATTTGAAGAGGGCTGGCTCCGAGGTGTCTCACTCATGACAGGAAAAATTGGTATCTTTCCGAGCCACTGTGTTTATCCAGTTTACAGGTTAGCTGATCTATTCTGTAAAATACTGCTTTATTATGTTAGAACTTAACAAAAAACAAAACCTTTGGGCACATCATGGCCTTCAAAGCATGGTTGAAGTGTGGATTGTAATAAGCGTACAAGCCTAATGTTTATGAATTAAAGGGATAGTGACAATTTTTACTTTTTCCATCTTCTTATATCTGTAAAAACAATCCTTCAGGTTGCACATTTCTGTACAGAGTAACTATTTACTAATAGACTTTCCAATTTCGAATTTGCACAAATATTATATGTCCCAAAACAAGGAGGGACCCCCAATGAAAACGCAGAGAGAGAAGCAGAGAGCTGAGAATTTTCCTTTGCATTTTGTTGCTTTCATATTCTCTCACTCTTTTTCTCATTCTCTGTTTATCCTCTCCTCTTGCCTTTCCACTTATGGCTCTATCAGGAACTCTGAGTGGTAGCAACAGAGAATGGAATCATGTCCTCCGCTCTGAGACCTGCTCAGTGAACTTATATATGACATCAGAATTCTAAAAAAGAAGCATCATTGGGGAAAAAAACCATGAGATAACACTGAGGCATATATACATTAATGCATTTTAGATCTTCATTCACAGTAAACCCAATTAGTG
This sequence comes from Spea multiplicata, assembly GCA_009364415.1. NCBI lineage: Eukaryota > Metazoa > Chordata > Amphibia > Anura > Pelobatidae > Spea > Spea multiplicata. The sequence goes on from VKOC01004376.1 coordinate 7,161, forward strand.
CTTATTTTGTTTGCAGTGTTCCTTTAATAACTCCATCAGGATGTGCCCTTACATTGCAGTAATTTCAGTACATTTTGTAATGGCCCACTTCTATTTAGTTTAAAAGGAACAAAGTGGGAAATTGCATAGGGAAGAAGCATAGAGATTATGGAACCAAGCAAAATGCATTAGCTCTATTAGAGTAGCTTAATTATTGACCTCCAAGTTAAATGTCCATAATGTGTGGGTCCCATTTTAAGTGACTGTCAAAAAATCCATGGGAGGTATTGTTAGAAGTATTGGCAAAGAGCAGAAAAGAAAAGCTTTTAACAGATCATTAATGTATCTCTCTGTGCAGAAAGCTGATACAACATTAGACATTTCTTCTTATTGCTCTTAATGGTATATTAAATCAAATAGCCTGAAGAAAACCCACATGCAGCCTGAAAAACCACACTTCCTAAGCATGTTTGTATATTTTTTTTTCCAGACAGCTCCACATTAGTCATTTAATGTATTCGAGCTTAGCCCAAATTACTAGATAAACACCCTCACTCCTAATCATTCTGCATTGTGATGAACAATAGAGTGACCCAGTCTCAAGACACTGACTAAAATGAAAGTCTATGGAGAAACATTTGAAGAATTACAAAGATCGGACAATGTGCGGTTTGGAAAGAGCTCGCAATATTTTTGTTCTTTTTTGTTTTTAATTAAATATGTTCTGTTGTTTTTAGTTGTTCTACTAGTAGAAAGCTATTTCCATATAAAGTCTATATCAAAGTCCTATGAATAAGACCAACTAAGTCATAACTATTGAAAAGATGCTCAAAGTTTTTGTGACACTAATTCCAGGTCATTCTATACCAGACACAGACATGCACCATTTCTCTGAATTTTTTTATTACCATCACCCACAATCACTGTTTCAAGTAAGACTTAAAATAATTATGTTTTAACAGTCTATATGATATAATTTCATTTATTATGATTACATAAACTATTATTGGATATACACCAACAAAATGTAATATTTGTCTAATACCTGCAGACAGAGTAGCTCAATGATTATTCCTACAGTAGATGGCTTTCTGCACTTTCCTACCGTCATTTCTACAGGAAAGCACAGAAAATACAGGTGTTATTGTTCACTTCTGCAGAATACAATGGCATCTTTAACAAATAGAAATGGTTTTCCCAATTGCATACCTTCTTCTTAACTCAGCTATTCCACCACCCCTCCCTCCGTACAACGATGTGCCGATGTGCTCCATAAATTATCATTGCTTTTTGTGTTGGAGCTGCATCAACGCTTAGAACCAGCCAGCAAGGGAATAAAAATCCCTGTTTTCTCTTCCTATGGCTCATTTTGCAGGCTCTCTGGTTTTCTTCCTCCGAAACCATAACAATAAATGCAAACTAGAATGGGACATAAATAGAAATATAATCAGGAGAACAATATTGCTGCTGAACAGGCATATCTTGATAACAATGGCTTTTCCTTCCAGAAATACCCACGCTAATGAAATGAATTGGTACGTCGAATGCTCTGCCAGGCTATCGCTGCATTATTAAGCTGTAAATCAGCCTCTCCAGGCAATAGCACATAACACGAGGCAGGAAAGTCGAAATTGCACCGTATGGCATAGTTTAGGTTGAATTATGAGATGTTAGACTATAGCTGCAGGGAAGAGAGGCCTGTTTGTGAATCTTTACCAGTAATGCAGAAACATTCCTTCCGTCGATAATTAAAATACATAAATATCCTTTATAACTCACTTGTAGGAATAGCTTTATGGAACGAATGTATCTAAGTGATCTAGGGTCAAAATATGAGGGGCTCTATTCCAAAATGCCCATTGTTTCCTGTACAACCAGGAAGTTTACATATAAAAGCACGAATAGCACAGAAAATACAGGAAGTGATGTCAGTAAAGTAAACAAGTAGTCTTTATCACTGGAGAACCATAAGCAATGTATGAGTAGAAGAGAGGCATGCCTAGTAGAGTGCATTTTGCCTTATAGACATTATTTCCCCACAATAATTCACTTGATACATTCATACACACAACCACTAGGACAAAATAGTCAAATCATGTCTTCGTAAGATAAGGTGTAAAATAAGATGACCATGAATGTACCTATGAGAGGACAGAGCCTGTAAGGTTGTTACAATTTCTACAAGCCCAGTGGTCTCTCTTGGCTGTGCTGGGGGACATCAGTACATGCCCAGTAAGCTGGCACTGGGTAGTTGTAGCATTTCTCTCAAGCAACCCCTAGAAACATTTGACTGACCAGATGTCAGATAAGAGCCATAGAGTCCATCTAATCTGCCTATTTTTCTTGATGTAAGACTATGACCTTAATCAATCCTTGGTCTTGTCATAGATCGGGATAGCTTTATGCCTATACCATTTAAATTCCTTTATTGTATTATGCTCGATCACTTCTGATGGAAGGTAAAACTTCCTTACATTATATCTATGACCATCTAGTTTTAGATTATGACCTCTTGTTTTATATATATAATATTTCTCCTGCTTTAAACTTCCCTCCTGTAGTTTAAATAAATGTGTCTATCACATCTTCCTTCTCTTTTTTCCTCCAAGCTGTACATATTGAGATCTTTTTCCTTTTTTTTCATCCTTCAACTCACAATGTAGAAGGAAATGTTGTGGAAACGTTTTATAGCTGCTAAACTGACCTTCTTCTCATTTTCAAGGCAAGGTCCTACTGCTGCTGTGACATAAAAAATGAAGATAATTGCCAAACATCCAAAACATTCTTGTAAAGTTATAGAGTTAATCAGGTTTATGAATACACAGATTGCAATTATATTGAAAAGCTTGCTTTAGTCAAGAACACTGAACTGTTATGTGTCACCTAATATCACTGTAGCTCTTCTGCTACAATTAATATACAATTCTAATTTTTTATCTATATTATTTGCACTGCTTAAGTTAATAGACAGTATAAATAAATATCTAAAGTAGACTAGTGCATTCCGATTTGTACAAATTGCTAATTTACAACATTTTGGCAAATTCAGCAATTGGTATGAGGCCATAAAAAAACGAGGCCAGACCACCTATAAGGAAAATGAAGCAAAAAACTCAGAATTTTCATCTGGAATTTGTGGGCATTTTTATTCACACTCTCACTCACTCTCTTGCACTCTCTCACTCTCATTTTCGTTCACTTTCTTTCTCAAGCTTTGTAAATGTTTTCCTTCTACTTCTACACCTTCTTATTCTTCTTTCTTTTATTTTCCCTTTTCGACCGCATCTCCATGGACACAACCTGGCGCGAACTGTCAAAAAAGGCAGCACTTCTGGTGACGTCCTCTTCCATGATCACCCAATCGGGACATAGGACGTTACCGAACGTGCCACCATTTTAGCAGAAGTTTGCATAGGCTTTGTATAGGATAGCCCTATTTAAATAATGTTTATATTTTTTTATTTTCCAGAAAATCGTCAAGTTGTTCTGACCCACAACCACATTCTTATCCTACTAAGTGGATTTCAAGTAATGCATCAGTTTCCTCACAAGGCAGTGTCTCAGAGAATAGCAATAGTAAGCCTGTCAGGACATATTTTGTGCCCTCCACTTCGACAGATCCATTCAAAAATAACACAACAACAACATCATCGGCAAAGATATCAGTGCCTCTCCGACGAGGGAACAACAGTATTATGAAAAGTAAGAGTTATATATATTTATATATCTATATATTTAGAAGGATTCTTTCTCTGATTAATGTTTCACATCTCACATAATTAATTGTTTGCACCAGCACAGTCTTTAAGAATGATTGGCCCCAGCCAAGCCTACCAAAGTAGGTCCCCTTAGTACCGTCATACTTGCTCTTGTGTCTTCTTCATCCCTTGTGGTATGATGTAATAGAGGTGGAGAATAGTGCAAACATTTCCATAGACTTCTATAGTTTTTACGAGACTTTAGCATTCACATTTCTACGAATTGCATTGGTACCGAATTTTGATAAATTCAGCAATTCACACGAAGCCATCTTGACAAGATCCAAACCACTGAAAGACATGAGCTGATGAATAGGGTCTGAGTTTTAATTCATGAAAGTCCATAATTATTATCCTGTTAGACTTCCATTCATTCTTGCTAGGGAGAAGAAGAATCCAATTGAGAATAGAAAACCTCTTCATCTTTTAGAAATATTAGAATTTGCTCAGAACAAAGTCTCCTTGGAAATCTGCGGCTGCAGTAAGTAGGACAGCAACAGTGTATTAAGACAATGATCGTTTATCATTTTCAATACAGGGCTACGAAATTGAGTGGTATGTGAACACAACAAATGCCTAATATTTCTGTCCAGACGAGGAATTTTGGTTTTATATGATGATCACTTAGACTAATTAATACAGTGTGAACTAGACTTGTGCAAATGAACCAAAAACAATTCAGACAAATTTTCTGTTTCGTTTTTCGCTCATTCGGTTTCGGACAACAAAATTTGTTTCCTTCCCTTTCAGTTCAGATGAAATTCTGAGGGCTTTTTCAATCCGTTGTTGTTCACTCTAACTCACTCTTTTTCCCACGCTCTCTGTCAATGTCTGCCAACCACTTACGTGTCGTCTTCTCCTTTTCTGCAGCTCCACTTCATGTATTGTCTCTTCTTGTACTTCACTTCTTCTGTATTCTTTCTTGTTTTTTGGTCCACATCTACTCACTATCTGTTGCATTGTCCAGGCCTCTCCAAAGGGTGGAGCCTCTGTAAACACCATCTCCCATGATTAGAGGAATGGAGAAGAGGCTGTCTCGGTGGGGTGCGCGATGGCTCACCCATTTTGCAGAAGTACTCTAAGAGGCCGTAATGATGCAGACAGATTCACAGAGAAAGAGAGGTCTTGGAGTACTTCCACAAAGGGCAGAGCCACAGTGTGACCCATGGAAACAGCTTCTCACCCATTCCTCAAGTTGATGGAGAAGGTGTGCTCTGCCTTTTTGCAAAAGTATTAGGGAGGCCAAGAGAGCAGATAGTGGGAAGATGTGGCCCAAGAAAGACAGAAGAAAGAATACCGAAGTCAGAAGAACAAGAGGCGAGACAAGAAACATAGCTGCGG
>VKOC01004377.1:0-13848 GCA_009364415.1 Spea multiplicata
GAATCTGCTCCCAAGGAACCTTCAGAATTCACCCTCCCTCCTGACATTCAAGAAACATCTAAAAACCCACTTCTTCAGAGACGCATACCATCTTAGCTGCTAGAACATCCTTGTCATCGATACCCCCCCACAATACCTCTCACCCTTCCTCTATGCCTTATGTTTGTCACCCCATTTTCCCCTCTAGATTGTAAGCTTGCGAGCAGGGCTCTCCACCAAATGTATCGGTTTGTCTTAGTCTGTCAATTCTTGTCTTGTCATATCCCTTGAATTTATGTATTGTATTAAGCGCTGCGTAAACTGTTGGCGCTATATAAATAAAAGATAATAATAATAATAATAAAGAGTTATATGCAAAGCATGGACACGGGCCTCCTGAACATAAAAACATGTGCACGTGGGGTATGACTGTAAACGGGAGATGTTGCTGAACATAAATTGTTCAACATTTACAGTATAGAAGAAAATGTAAGCTAGATTGCTAAAAAAAAAATATACTATTTTAGTATAGTTTTATGGGTTAGCACTGATAAATATTATGTATTTCTATGATCTCAAAAGAAGGCCCGACTTTAAAACTATGTATGATTTGTGCGAGTTCATCAAATATGGAAAAGGGGGATGAAGGTTTTAAAAACATATGGTAAAAACCTAGAAAAACATTTTGGTCCTCAGCTTATAAAAAGAACCCGGTCATGAAAGGGTTAAAATCAAAGTAAAATCCCCCCCCCCTCCCTTTGCTGGAATTCTGTGGACGCATTGTTTTTTTTGTATTCTTGGTTATAGGTGAATGGTGGTAATTGTGTCTTTAATCTCAGTTTTGTTTTAAGACTATAAGACATCATGTAACTGTATTCCTTTCTTAACACTTCAGGTGCTGATTCTAAAAACATTTCCCTTTGGTAATTTTATACTCTGCCCCCCACAGGACTGCCACTTCACAATACGAGGCGGGCGACTGAAGGAGAACGGAGAATACCAGCTGCCTGTTGTTGTTCTTATGCTGAATTTTCCACGTTCGACCAAGAGTTCTCCGACCCTTCTGACTCCGGGTATGATGGAGAACCTGTTCCATGAAATGGGCCATGCCATGCATTCCATGCTTGGACGGACACGCTATCAACACGTCACTGGTAAGGCTTCATTCTTGTCATGTTAATTAAACAAGGTGGAGTTGTGTGCGTAGCGTTGTCATTCATCTTTTTTTTTTAATGTGTAAAATGTCTACTTTTGCGGTTCCGCTGGCTGGAGAGGAGACCTACGGAAGTTTCCAGACTGGACTGTAAAGGTCTTTTGGCAGTCACACGTTCAGAAACTGGTCGATCTATTCTCTAGTGTAGGATTTATAGTAACAAATAGGAAAAGTAGCTAGAATAGGTTAAAACACCCATGTCGCTTATCATAGGAAAACAGCAAATCCAAAATGTTTACCTACTTAGCGTAGGATGTGGCTGTGGATGCCAGTTTGCTTCAGGGTATAATTTGAAGCTGTCATGAAGTAAATGCTTTGGGTGTATTCTTTTAAATGGCAGCTTGCGTCATTGATGTAGGCGATTTAAATGCCAGGTTTATCTCGCTAATTTAGAAACCTTGCACAAATACACTCGTTTTCATTCTGTCATTCTCATGTGATCCATGCATTTAGAAATGTGTTCACTCAACACGCGGTTTGCGGAAGAGGTGAGTATTACAGCTCGCTGACTTCACAATGTATTATGAAGGGCCGACGCCATTGAGCTTCTCAAGGCTTGGTTTGGCCATGCATAATGTTACGTTAAAGGTGCTGTTCCACTTTGAATAAACATTAACTGTACTCTCGCCTGTGCTGCAGCTTTGTCATTTTATTTTCTCCTATGAATGTTTAATCACATAAAAAAACAAACTTTTAAGAAACCTAAACAATGTATTTGTGCCTGCGCCTCGCCAGTGACAAGTATATCTAGTTTTTTTAAAAATGAAAACTGACAATTGAGCAGTACTTACAATTGTGTTTAGAATGCCGTGTTTAGTGTAAATGCAATCCAAAGTGTTTTAGGTCCAGGCGTTCTTAAGTTATTGGAGCTCAACAATTAGATGTCTGTCTTTTTTAACTCCTCCCCCAGCTGCCTCTACGAAAGCAGGGAGCATACCTCAGTATGCTTCTTGCACATGCTCCTAGAGGTTTCATTCTAGTTCAGGGAGCAGGGCTCCCACTGAAATCAATAGGCACATGCTATCTGAACACTGATGTTTTGCTGACATCCCTGTGCTTGGCTGCTCCGTCATTGATGTAAATGAGGGTGCTAATTGGCATTTACAGTAAAGGGGAGGACTTAGTCGAGACAGAAGTCTCCTTCTAGCTCCAGTGGCTAAATAATGCTTGCCTCAATGTGCATGCGCTGAAATATATTGGAGTCCATGCAAAATAGATGAACTAAAATATAACCTTGGGAACTGTTTCTTTAACTGGTCTGCAGACTCCTGGTTTAGTGGAGAATGTTCCCGGAGTTTAAGCAATAAATACCAAACAAATCAGTAATTATTTTAAAATTCTTCAGGATCATCACCGGTCACCGTGCCATTGACTACTTTCTTTGGTGGGTTATTGTAAGGGGGTAATTTATTGCTAGGTTGTGTTCAATCATTTTCACCTGGCTTGCTTGTAAAAGAATTAGCTGAGCAGGTTCTACCATCTCCTGCCACTAAACTCTGCATAGGAAACCAAAGAAAACAACACAAGCTATACAGAAACAATTAGGATTATACTTGTTTCAAAAAGTTCTGTAAGCGACTAGTGCATGTAAATGAACTCAGCATCCTATAAGATCTTAAAACAACCGGATATCGTCAGAACAGAACATTTGTGGTCTAATCCCAACAATTCAGTTTACAAACAAAATCTGAATGAGTTAGAGATTTTACCCCTGGAGGGGAACCAAAGGCTTGGACAGGAGAGGAGCCAAAACCTTATGAAACATTACAGGGAATGCTGTCTCTGGAACCAGAACCAAATGTGTACAAACTACAGAGGGATTTGAATGACTGATTACGATGCTAGAAAGAGCATGTTATTTTTCAGATGAAGTTACTCTTTGTGCGATTACACGTTTGGTTCTTAAGAGTAACATCATTAAAAAGTAATAAAGGCGGTAAAAGGCGCTGCTCCACCTACTACGCCTTAAATCAACCTCAAGTCTGGATTCCGGTCCTCGTTCCCAGAAATCATTCTTCTCATTATTCCGTAGGATGCTTACCCGTCACATGACACAAAAACAGGCACTCATAGGTTGTTGTCATATAAACCAAGAAATAAACTGAATGAGGACGGCTTTTAGATGGGTTGATGCCCACTTTCATATCACTAAATACTTGGTTTGGAGACACTATATGTAATTTAGGACTCGACGTGGCTTATGTGATGACCGTTCCTTTAAGGGTTTGGCTAAGGTGAATCACCTTAGCCAAACCCTTAAAGGAACAGTTTTATTTATCTGGGAAGCAGGGTTGACATCTTGTTGTGGACATTATTCATGTATTTTTGTGGTGCTTATTGTATGAAACTCCTATATTTCCATTATAACAGTTACAATGTCTGACATTAGCTGAGATTAAGGATATATTAAAAAGTTGTTATATCAATACACTTTTTTTTTTATCTGTAGTCTCTTTCCCATCCTGATTTACAGGGACCAGATGTGCCACTGATTTTGCCGAAGTCCCCTCCATCCTTATGGAGTATTTTGCCAGTGATTATCGTGTCGTGAACCAGTTTGCACGGCATTACCAGACTGGACAGGTAAAAATGAATAAATGACACCCCCATTATTGCAGATGAGTAACTGGTAGATCGCTTGACTTGTGACTGCATGTGCTCTTGTACCATCCCTCATGCCGATCTATACATCTGTGCCATAGGCTACCGATAAGGTGTATAGAATATACCCTCTAAAATACTGAAGGCAGTACATTTTGTAAAACACACGCATGTCCGTTACCATAGAAAAAGGGTCACTTTGGTGACAGCCCTTGTAATTTACTGAGGTATTTGGACAGTTCAAGTCCAAGTCCGATCTTTTCATGTTCTTAAATGAAGTAATTGTTCTGGACGTGTTGGCCAAATGTTTAATGCTGTGTAATCTGATTCAAATTCTGCCAAGAACAGCATAGTCCAAAGATTGAAGATGAAAAAACTGGGCTTTTTTCATAGCAAAGACAATGGCCAACTGTGCTTCCAAATCCTTCCCTGAAATTGGATCTGATGTCACAAGAGAGGAGCGGGCGAACATGTGCGCTTTAGATTAATGTGCTCCCTATCTCTGTCTGGGAGCAAAGATTTGGCTAACAGGGGTATAAACGGACCATGCGTTCTATCATTAATAGAATTTGATGAAAAGCATACGGTTTAAAATACGTAAGCGTCCTTATGAAATGTCAGCTGTCCGACATAAAACTAATGAACTAATAAAAGATGTGCTGAATGACAAAGAACATAAGAATGAAGTTTTAAAGAGTTTTGAGAAAAGTGGTGCGACTCCAACCTTTATCCCAATGACTTTACTGCACTCAGGGTAAATGCGCTAGATTTCCAAAATGTTTTATATGTGTAGATTTCATGGTACTAGCAGCAGCAGTACCTGTCCCTCAAATTAGAAATGGAATACGTACGTAACTAATAGTAACAATGTGTTTTCATATTGCTTTTAGCCTCTGTCTAAACCAATGGTGTCCAGACTGTGCGAGTCTAAAAAAGTCGGAGCAGCCTCTGACATGCAACTTCAGGTAAGTGTCACGATGGACAAACTGGATTTACTTCTAAATAGAGCAATTTTAATGAAGGTTGTCAATGCAACAAAGTAGCACCTGCTGCCTTAACTAATTATATCTTTGCGCAGGTATTTTACTCAATCCTGGATCAGATTTACCACGGAAAACATCCTCTTGAAGGATCAACAACCGATATTTTAAAGGAAACCCAAGAAAAGTATTATGGTTTACCATATGTTCCTCAAACAGTGAGTATTGTACCCGTAACGCCCGTAAAGACTAACATATACTTTGGAGTGAGGGTGCTAGGAGGCATTCAATGAAACTGATTCTGGCTATTATCATAAAGAGCTTTTGTTAAAGAAACAATTATAACATTTAACATTTTTTACTTAGTACATTTATATTAAGTACGTAAGTCGCCACCTTCTGCCCAGACTTTGATGTAAGATTGTACTTGGCTCCAGCCCTTTCAGCTGCATGACCTCTTAGCCAGTCCAGCTGGCTAGTATCGTGCGGGTCCCGGCAAGGTTCTGGATTTTGGAAAGCATATGTCTAAACTAATTAATCTGGACATTTACTTAATAGGAGATCACAGAAAAGTAATGTTATGACTTGCAAATAATATCCTTTTAAATTTACAACTACACGGATTCACACACTGGAATGTTCTGTTGTCTTGTTAGCTGTTCTTTGTGCTTGTGTAAAAAGCCTAGAATTGATTGTGTATTTATTTATATAAATGTCTCCGTTATTGTTGCCGTCCCACTCTAAACAGACTTTGTTTTAAAACAAAAAAATGAAACAAAAAAAAACCCACTGCTTATAGAATAGAATGGAATTTATTTCTCACTTCATGGAATAATGGAAAAGTTCTGTGGGCTGCTGCTGTAACGGTGTTTATATGTTTAATTCTGCCGTCCCTCTATTGTCGGGCATTATTGAAGGAAGAAGCACTGGATAAAGCACAAGGGTATATGCGATGCGATGGTTCCGATAACGAGTATATCCAACGAGCCATGAACCATTTTAGCAACATAGGAGGTGGAGTGCTTGTTGCTTGTCAGACGTTATCCGGTCCTGTATTTTATAGGGGTTTATTCAATAGCAGAGGGGGTTTGCAGGAGAATGAAAAGCTTGGGCTCCCAGACATCACAGTGGATCATTAGGGTAACCTCACGTCACCAACTGCGAGGCCTGCATTTTAAAGCACAGCGGAGTTCCTACTCCCCAGAAAACTCCGAGAATAATTGCTCTGTCTAGATCATGGGTATCCAACCTGCGGCCCTCCAGCTGCTGCAGGACTACATCTCCCATAGTCCTCAGCCAGCCCATTAGCATAGGAGGTGTAGTCTGGCAGCAGCTGGAGGGCCCCAGGTTGGACACCCCTGGTCTAGATAATATGCCAGTGCGAAGGATGGTAATTGAGAACCATGTCCAGTAGCTAATGATTTTATGTTTTCATAACTGTCCAACCTCTGTTGATGACGCGTTGTTGTTTCTTGTTACATGTTTGGTTTGTTTGGCTGTGTTCTATTAAATGAATTACTACCCCAAATAGTAGCGAGAAATCAAATCCCTCTTTCAAGATACAAGGCAAGTAGTAACAGTACAGTAACATATGGCTCATGTCTGAAATCACATAAGTGGTTAATTGGACGTTGAATTCCTTTCCTCTTTGCCCAAACTAAATAAGTTCTAAATATTTACGTTACCTGCCATACTAAATGTATTGATGACATTCTAAGGAAAACATTGGCGTGTTGTGAATTGGACCTTTAATCTTTTGGTTTACTCTCTTAGCAAAATGTAAATTGTCTCTTAGTTGGTTTATTTTACTGTCTCTTCAATCAAACACATTTCAAGTAAGAGCTTTCGAGACCACTTGTCTAAGCGATTCACAGACTAATGCCCCAATTTTTTTTTTTAAAACAATGTTTCCTCCAAATACATAAAAAGTTTAAATATTGAAGTCCACGTTGGTTATTCAGAATCCAAGATGAGACCAAGGACCGTCTAAGGTTTGAGTTGGGCTGAATGGGTCTTATCTGCTGTTAAACTATATCTCAGAGAGCCAATCACACCTAAAACGTGTGTGTGTGTGTATGTATGTATATATATATATATCTATAAAGAGATTGCCGGTTCCCTTGCAGGGAAAATTGCCTCAACTTTGGTTCTAGGTTGACCACCTGGGCCAGATAGGTCAGACGTGGTGATGATGTGTTTGTTTTTTTTTGCTCTGTCCTGTAGGGGAAAGCTATTAAAGTGTTTTGTACAAACTTGTCTGTTTGTTAAGGAATAAGTAGCCATTGTATGCAGAAACACACAAACACTGCATAGTAAAGTGTATATTTGGCCCATCTAGCCCGCACTTTCCCTAATGTAAAGACTCAGACCTTGCTCGGTCCTTGGTCTCGTCATATGCTTATCCCATACATAACCTCTACCACGTCTGCTGGCTGGCTGTTCCGTTAATCTACCAACCTCTCTGTAAACTAAACCATTCTTATGCGTATTTAAACCCCAGCTATTCAAGGAGGGCCAACAGGTACTTTCTACAAGTCTTTAGGACGGATCTATCGCACAAACGACACATACCGGTTAGTACAATAAATACATTTAGATAATGTTTGCAGGTTAAAATAACCAATAGATGTATTAAAATCACTTCATAGGCATACCGTGGATGCAGCCACCTTAGCTTCCTTTTCTACATCATTAAGCGCATGCTAAGCATCAGGCCAAGTTACTCTCCCACGCTTTGCAGGCAGCCTTTGTAAATGTGTCAGGAGGAGAAGAGCAGATACCATCCGGGAAAGAGATTAATACATATGTTAATTCTGCCACATGTGACACAGACCTCTGCACCCCTAACATATGATATCTCGGTGACACTAACTATAGTTTTAGTAAATGAGTTTAAATATGCTAGAAACTGCCAAGGTGAAAACCCATGAAATTTTATGTATTGCAGTCGCTGTTTTCCGGCAGGCTTTTCATTGCATTTGATTTTGTAGCACAAGCTGCATAACCCCGCTGGAAGTGTGGGGCTTCTTCTATATTTTTGGACACGTTGTCATTTATTGAATGCCCCATCTTAGTGTATGTGTGTTATATAATTTTTAATCGAGCATTAAAAACAAAACTAATTTTACCGCATTTTGTGCCAATAAATGTCCTCTACTTTATTAGTCAGAGAGTCCGGCTGGGTGATTAACACAGAGCCATTCTATTGTTTACGCAATATAATAAGGATTTGGGGTGGTTGGTATATTGGGTAAAATCACAGAGCTAGAACACATACAGATGGCTAATATGTAGCAGTTTTGGAAACTTATTTTAGTTCTTATACTAGTAAAAGATTTGGTGGCTGCTGCCCTTTATTGGTGATCAGGTGTGAAGTTGTGTACCCAATACATGAATACACAAAGATTGTGTTCTAGGAAGGAAAATCTGACAACTAATGTGATGTTTGGCTTCACTGAAATCCTGACGCGGTACATTGAAATAGAAGTGGCAGATAATTCAGACAGGCAAGTTAAGTACATGCGATAGGCATATGGCTTCCTAGAAATCCGCCAATGCCAAGGGCCAAATCAGGGTGGGCTGAGGTATAATGGGCCAAGTAATTATTGTATGTTTCTGTGATAAGCTTTTCTTTCCACTTCTTCCACTTCTGCTGTACTCTACGTGCAACATAAAAGAACAATCTCAAGTACCGCCACAAAAAATTGTTATTTCGATACACTTGTTTTTTTAATTTAAATAAATAATAATATATATATATATATACACACATACATACAGATAATGTGGTGATTTCACTTTTTTTGTCAGTAAGTATAGATTTTATGTAGTGCGAACATACACTGCTGTTCAAAAGTTTGATTTTATTTTACTGGACAAAATTTCTGCTCTTCAAAAACAAGGACATTTCCAAGTGATTCCAACGGATCAGAAATACAGCATAGACTTTAATGTTGTATATGACTACTGTAGCTGGAAATGGCTGAGGTTTAGTGAAATATCTTTGACATACACCGGCCATTTATCACTCCCATCACTCCTGTGTTCCAGTGGCTCGTTGTGTTCTCTAATCCAAGTTTAAGTTTAAAAGGCTAAATGATCATTAGAAAACCCTTTTGCAATTATGTTACAGCTAGAAACTTCACTGTTTTCCATGAAAACAGCTAAGTGACCCCAAAAGTGTATGGTGATTTGTTTTAAAAGAACATCTGATATGAAAATGCTTTTTGAATTCAGAATAGTATTTTGCTTCTTTCCTCTTTTGCTTTGTGTGTGTGTATATATTATCAATTTATAAATTCACTTTAACTCTCTCACGTCACTATTCATTATGAAGGGCCAACACTAACACGTGTTTCAGCGTGAAGGGCTTAGCTAGCCCTGCATAAAGTATAGTTCAATATTTAGGGAGACTGAAGAAATCTTGCTCATTTAACTATACAGGGCCGGCCAAGCACTTCCTATAGCAGGAGCTTACTGGGGTTGGACCTTTATAATGTACAGTGAAGTCAAGGAGCTGAAACACAACTCTCCCTTTAGTGAGTAGACCCCTGTGTGGTTCCTCTCTTTCCATCATGTGCCATGTTTTCCTGTAAAATCCTCTAGGTATCCCTAGATTGGTGGGATAGGATTGGGGCAGTCGCAATGGCCAAAAATAGTGCCGTGTATAATCAGCTGGTGTTTAAGTATAGTTTAAAAAAACTATAAAATGCTTCATGACATCGCTCACTCATTTCCCTTAAGGAGCCTTGATGAGAATACTGTACTGGATTAGAAAAATATACGTATATACTTTTTTATAACAATCGTGAGTGCAGTATTTTGAATTCTGTCTTTGGCAGAGTCCAGCGTGTCCAGACCTTTTATCTCCGCTAAGTTCCCATTGACTTCAGATCCTGGGCTGTCCGGTGGTTTTGGAAATGAATCCTCTGATAAACCCATTGCTCTAAGTAATGCGTCTATTCTCACAATATACAACCACCTCAAAAGTTATGTAAAAAGAGGTAAATTACTGTTAATAAGACATGTGAGTATTAAAAGCTTAATTTTAGCCTTCTACATCTAAAAGCAGCCTCCAGCTCCATAATAAAAATAATTGATTTTAACAGAAAATGCTTTGCTGTAGAGCTGAGTGTCATTTTTAGCTGAGAGATGACAGCCTGGCTTATGCTGCCAAGTTTGGAATAAAACATTTTTTTTAATCTTTTACCTATAAAATTATCTACATAGTAGATTTTAATACAGTATTTTATATAGTCACTGCTTATTTCTTTGGGAATTACCGCCTTTGGGAAGTTAAGACAGTTTTCACCTATTGTAATTGTGCCTTTATTTACTCAAAATACTGATGAAGTCCCTCAAGTTATATTGTAAAAAGGTGGTATGTATATATGTATGTGTGTGTGTATATATATATATAATTATATTATATATATATATATATATATGTGTGTGTTAACATAGGTTTCAGAAGATATGTAACTACTATTTATTCTATTAATTACACAAAATCCTATGTAAAAGACTAATTTGAATATATATAATATATTTATTGCATGGTTGGAAAAAGCTAAATTAATTCCACAAAGTAATCACCAAGTTCCATGTATGCTAATGATATACTATGCACCCAATCACTGATTTAATGCATTATAATGTATATATATATATAATGGGTAGTGCTGTTGGAGCTGTTCTCCCCTAATGGCCCTGACCCATTCGGATTAATGTCATGTTAACGTGTTTAGCAGATAAGCATACATTACATTACACAGTTGCGTCAAAATCTATTTTAAATAAAAAGTAGCAATGTTCGTTGAAAGGTTTGCCACAGGAATTTATTGAAAATGAATAATAAAAGCTTTCTTACCATTACATAAGTTATGGTGGGAAAACTCTTCAGTTTCAAATTAAAGGGGGGTGTAGTAGAAGAATTATTAAACACTCATCTACAGACACCAGACAGGCTTGTTGTTCCCTCAGAAATCTCATGGTGCTGCCACAACCACAAGGGATTGCGGGTAGGCGCATGCAAATAATGTCAACAATTATCACCTTTGCCTCTATATCCACTTTATACATGGATGCCTTGAAAGTAATTGCCCGCTGTACAGGACAGCCTTTAGACCAAACTTGGGTAAGAGGTGCAGTAGCCAGATCACCGCTCAAGGACAGCTGTTTCGTCCTTAATGGGACTTTTCTGAGGGAAAAACAGCCTTCTGGCTTGTCTGGTGTCTGTAGATGAGTGTTTAATAATACTTCTACTACAACAGAAAATATAACGATAAGTGAGGGGTTCCCAAAGATTCACGCACTGCACTGGGAGATCCATTAGTTCCATCATAGAATATTTTACATTCATGTTCATAATGTAGCCGCACACGTGACATCCATAGACCAGTACCTGGGAGAGGAGAATACCTGCGTTTCACTATCGTGTAACTAAGACCTCAGCGCTTGGTGTTAACAATAACATACGTCCACCCCTCTGATGGTAGCCAGCCTGCTGCCCCTTTGAAGACCATCTCACGCAGATAGTAGGATTTATTTAGACAAGGTAATCAGCCAGGATTGATGGTTTGTTGAGAGAGAGGAGCCATCTTTAATAGTTTAAGATGCAATTAGTCACGCTCTCGGTTTATGTTGAGCTACCTACTACTGAAGGCAGGAATCAGCATGACCTGCGATGGTCTGTTATCACATGCCTTGGGCATCGCTGTACTAATACACGGCTCACCCTGGTGTCTTCATCATTAGCTTGTCACATTTAATAGGGGCTTAGAAAGAAAAGTCATCATAATTGCATCTCTGATGTCATTCTTAGATCACGACCACGCTTTCATATTGTGTATGCAGCTTTTTTTGGTTCCCTTTTCCATTTTGTACCCCGCGTTATAGAAAACACATCTTTCACCACTGAGAATGCTGTGATCACAGCGCAACCTTCTAAATGACCGGTGTGTTTGCTTTTCACACCTTGTTTCTACAAGAAAACCTCCGAAAATTCCCCACCTTCGCTGTAAACTCAGGGTTGTAAACCGACTGAAATATTATTTTAAGAATTTCTAAGGCATTCAGACATTAATGGGCCCTTTTAATGTTGTGTACTTTGTACATATTTTAATTCTTATCAGGAAGCAAAGGGTCATGTCTCTTGCTGAGGCATATATAACCCGTTAGCCTCCCTCCTTTGTACTCAAAGTGGAATGTATTAATGTTACCAAAAATAGGTTTTAAGAGATTTAAGGGGAAAATAGATTGCTATTAATTTTTCTGTTATTGCTTACTTTTCAGTTTTATTGCAAAATTGTTCAAGCTTGCTGCAGCGCTGTTAAATATTAACTCTTAGGAGCCAGAGGACTTTTATGAGGGTCTCTTAGGAATATTCCATTGTCTCGAGCTAGAACACCAAGACTGTTATACTTTCAGTATTCTCATATTTAGTAAACTGGGCGTATAGATTTCAGTTCAGCCGGGAGACCATTCCTTTTCTATGACTAGTAAAATCTTTGGGTACAGCGGGAGAGTTCTGCAAGAAAAGAGAAGGCTGAAAAGTGAGGGATAGAGAAGGTTACAAAAGGTAAGGGTCAGGGAGAACGAAAGCTAAAGAAGAGATGAAACAACGTGAATTGTGTAAGTGTTTACAAAGTCTGTAAAGTGTTGAAAGCTGCGACGGGAAGCTTCATAAAAATATATAAGAAATAAAGGAAGCCAGCTATTGCTTTACATCTATCAGGCAGGTCTAAAGACTTGTTTTTCCCACAAACGTACCAACCCAAACCTCAAGAAGTCAGCCAGTAACCAACCTCACGCTGATGAGTCCCATTAAAGACGAAACGGCTGACCATGAGTGGTGGTGGTGGTCTAGCTTCGTCCCGTCTGTCCCGGGGTGACAAGTCAAGCACAACAGACTTGGGCTCTCAGGGATCCATGTATAAAATGAATACCTACCCAGAATCCCTTGCACTATAGGCTTTCTGTGGGAAAAGAAACAAGTCTTTAGGCTCGCCTGGTGGATGTTTGATAATGTTTGGCAGTGCTTCCTTATGTCTTGTATTTAAATGATGCAACTGTTTATGTCCTTTAATTATTGTATGCCATGAAATAGTTCAGAATATGGCCTACATGGACTAGTGGCCGTAATGAACCGATGTGTAGCAGACATTTCTTGACGATGTCCTCTGAAATCTCTAATACGGATGTGACTCCACACAACTAAGAAAAGTACTGTGTGCATCCCATTGAAAAGCTGCGTCAGGTGGTGGGGGACGGGGTCTGCGGTGGTTTTATCTGGCACTTTGAAATAATTTTCTTTTTGCTGCAGGGCTATGCATGCGTTTGTTAAATCATGGATCCTTTGTTAGACTATATGGAATGGAGATGCAGGGGTGTAAATGTCTGAAGGGGGCATACATATAGTAGATACATTAGGGTCTCGTCGGTGCTTGGAGTGTCTTCAGTGAGCATGCTGTTGGCATGAGGATCCATCATAACAAGTATCCTCAGATTTCTGCCATGTGCCCCTCGTTAATGGGGACTGGGACCTAAAAATACCCCCCTTCTTCAGCTCTGTTGTCCCTCTTTTCTTGGAGCTCGCAATGCTTTAAACATGGTATTTCTTTCTCTTTTTTTGATGTTTTTTAGAAGGGAACGTGGTATCAAGAGGGGAGAATTAAACATAAAATGAAAATCGACAGACACACTATGTGTCCATTCATAGGGCATCACGCAGGAGATTTTCAGGGTACATAGTGAACATGTGTTGTGAGAGGTTCAGCCATAAATGATAAAAGCATAAGTCACGTGTTTGGTGTAATAAACCGTAGAAAGTGTCGTCTGGAGCGAGCGTAACTGGGAAAGCTTTGTGTGCTTATTGTCAAGATTTCCATAGCTGACAGTTTCCAGTCTTCTTTTATAAGTGAAATAAAACACATCTTAGTGTTGTTGAACCATGTCCTCAGATACCACTAAACAGGCTTTATTTCTTTTGAACTAATATCTTTTGATAAAAACCAGACCATGTGCCGGATAGGCAACTTATCTTATTGGGCAGGTGTGACGGCACAGTTCTTGAAT